>BMAO01001094.1:0-14142 GCA_019973975.1 Trichonephila clavata | reverse complement strand
AAATGCAATAATTTTAAATCATTTAACCACATAAAGTTTTATTCATTTTAATCTTTGTTTAATTTGTAATTTTTTCACCATTTTGCATATCGTATTAGTATATTTGCTTATACAATAATTGCATTTTTTATTATCATTTTCAAAGACCAAAAGGCTTCGAATAATATTCAAGTTGAAATAGTTTTTTTAAACAATAAGGAATGCCGCAAATTTTATTCTTTATTTTGGTATATAATTTTCGTGGATGAAGTAAAGACACAGCATTATTATTGCTGATTCAATGTAAATATAGCCCTTTTGATTTATTCAGGGTGTGTTTATTTATAATGTTCCCCTCTGCTAGTTCTTTCCATTTTATTTTTTATCTCTATTCATAAAAAATACAAAAGAAAATCACATAGTTGTAAAGTGTCAGAAAAAAATTCTATATTAATTGTAAAGGCATTGCGTTATGAATATTTTAATAATGTAGAGAATAAATACATTTTAATTAATGCATTAAATTACTTCTATACCATACATCTAAATGTTTATGCATAAAATATTCTTTTGTATACTACTTTGTTTTATAGTTATGCGTAAATGCAATTATTCGACCAAAACTTCTGAACTCCTTTAATACTACAGAAACCCTCACGTAGTTTAATTACTTAGTTGCTCGTAAGTACTGCAACTAATGAATACACTCTAAATTATTAAACATTATATCTGAAGGAAAATAAGTAATTCGTTCCTTTCAAATTTTGTTAAAAATATTTGCACATGTACCTAATATTAATAAAAAAAATATGAAAGGGGCCAGGAATAAAAATAACGGTACATTTATAGTGCTTAAAATGTTTACAAAATGAAAAACATTTTTTTTTAACCAGAGAATCCACCAATGTTTTTTACACCGTATTTCACCCTTTTTTGCTTCGTATGTCATACTACAGCACTGAATATCCTTTTCTATTTTTCACCTGGTTCAAAGGTTACTTTTTTCATTCGGATCATTTGTTTCAATGAAATCTCGTGCTCTTAATGTTAAGTTTTTTCTCCAATTGCACATTTTCTTCAATTTCACTTTTTTCCATAAAATTATTCTTTTATGCTGATCAGATATTTGTCATCAAGAGGCTAAGAGTTCTTTTGAGTACACTCCATGATATCAGTAACCTCCAATGAGTCTAAGCCTAAAACATGTCCAAGTTTCCAATGTCTGCTTATTTTCATTGTTCATTCATTATGAGTCAATAAACGATATTATAGAATAATTTTTCTTAAAAAAGGAGCGAATCAGGCGACAAAAATGGATGGCAAGAATAACCAATGCTCTAGCGATAACATTACCTTAAGGTAAATTATCTCTGGACCTTAAGGTCTTATCTCTTACCTTAAGATAAATTATCACACACACACGCATACACACAAACACATTGACTTTAATGTCATCAGGCATACTGATCGCGTAGCAATCTTCTAGCTTGAATCATGGTAAGTCTGTGTTGTTACCTTTGGCTGTAGTTTTTCGGATAATGAGTGGGAGCCTTTTAATTGGTTGAAGGAAGAGTCATGGATTGAGTCGAAGAGGAGGATCTATGAAATGGGCGAAAAACTTCACCGAGAGGTGGAGAAAAGAAGTTCATTTTTTTCTACGAGAAAGAGTCTTCTCATTGGCTGATATGCGTGAGGCTTTGCTCAGGATTGGTTGCCCTGGAGACTAGTAGAATTTTTACACTGGGGTGGGAGCAGCAAATTTTGTGAGAGTTCACCGAAGTGTGATGAAGCGTATAATATTAAAAATTAGAAGAAATTTAAATTTAATGAATTCAGGATGATAAATTTTGATTTAGAGAGAAGGAAGTTACAGCGCTAACCACTCTCTTAACAATCGAGTTTATGCATACGCACGCAGTAATCGTAGCACTTGATGTTGATCAGCGGCACCATATATTTGAGTGGTATCATTTTAATGGAGTAAACTATTTCCAAATTGCATGATACATAGTAAATCAATTGAAATCTGTTACTCAAATTACTAACCGTACTATAGTGATGTTCGCACTATAGTACCGAGTGAAGTCGTACTAAACGAAGTATCCTATGCTTGCGTTTAGATTATTCGCAAAGATAATTATTAATTTCTTTTAAAAACAATAGCCTAAAATACGTAAAAAAAGTTTTTTAAAAAATGAAAGCTTAAAGTCAATTTTAAAATAAAGTATCGTTAAAAGATAGAGGCAATAAAATTTAAAAACCTAATAACTTAAAAAAAAATCCATTTTTTTTTTCTTTTTCAGAATGAGAACACTTTATAAAGTTTTCTAAGAAAACTACTGATTCTGCAAAGTGTATTTTGTTTCAAATAATGTACATCGAGGTACTATATCATTAAAGTCTATAGAAAGAATATTCTTGCAATTTCTTCAAAATTAGTGATTATTCTGAACCAAACTATTATAACAAAAGCGGTATTTTATACCAAAAGAAAGTATTCAAATAACAACGAGCTATCAATAACTTAGACCATAAATTCGCCTACGTTCAGCAAAAATGAGCTACTATTATTTATAATCTATGAATAGCCATAACACAGCATGGTACCTTATTTCTAAACTCCGTGAATTCATGAAGTAGAAAGGTCATGAATATTAAGCAAGTAAAATTCACTCTTAGTTTCTTTATGTCCTCATAATTCTACTTACAGATAATCTTCTGAACTGGCAGTTGTTATGATATTCTCATTATAGATTGGCTAAGAAAACGTGCAAATAAAGAACACCTGGTTTAACACCCTGAATTTTAATTTTTTGTAGGTCCCATAAGTCGCACATTATTGTTTGCAGATGGGAAAATTTTGTCTAACATATTTTTATATATGTTTATATCAAATTCTTCTTACAATTTTATCATTATTTTTCATATTCTCACACTTAAAAATTGCAATACCGGTATACCGAATACCGGTATTTTGAGCCATTTGTACATTCTTGTGATACCGGTATTCAAGTTTAAATGCCCTTTTCTCGGTATTTACTAAAACTTTTTAAAATTGTCACCACTATATGTTCAGGGATCGCCAACATAGCAAAATAGTATACGTTTTTGTTTTTATGTCTCCATAACGGGCGAAATTATTTATACTGTAGTACTACCAAAGTTGCATCGTACAGAGAAGTGATCGTTGCAGAGAAGTGATAAAATATGTGAATCATCCAAGGAGGTGGACCAAAACTATCCTATTGCAACTTAGTGATACTGCGCACGCGCCCATGGTTCGTAGTCTGATATTCGTATCTTTGTGAAAACAAGGTTGTAGTTGTGAAGGAAGTGCGTAGTATTTCAATATTTTTTTAAATTGGTGAGTTAGTTATTCACATAGTATTTAAAAACCATACTTAAGGGTTCCAAATATTTTTTAGAGATTTATTACACATATACTCATAAATAAAAAAACCATAATAATAAATAAGAATATCTTGAAATAACATAAAAAATCTGTCGATGATGCTTCTGTTTGGTTTCATTATTCATATGAGGAAAACCACGGATCGCTAACTGATATTTACACTTTTTTGTGATTTAAATAAATAAGATTTTCCTTTAATTTTTTGTGATTTTTTATATACTGTTATAATTTATAAGTTAAACATTATTTTTTGTGATATTTACACTCTCTAATAAAACTGGCGAATAAAACAAGGAAGCGCCTGTGCTTTCTTTCATTTTCTAAAATTTCTACAACCGGTTTTAAATCCAGTACCTAAAAAATACCGAATACCGATATTGAACTTTTAGTCCGACGCTATAATCTCTACTCACACCCAATTTTTCCAAGCACATATGCGTAAAAATATTTAAGATTGCTATTGACTTTTTCTTATTGAATTTAAATTAATTCTCTTAACTTTTGAAATTTAATTAAAAACCTTCAAAAATTAATTTAAAATTTTCTCATATTTTCAAATAAATTCTCTTACTTACGAATTCTGATCAATTTTAGTTGAGCATAAGTTCCATTGAGACCTCGTACATGGCTTAAAGCAGCCGTCACCAAACAGTGGTCTGGAAAAAAGTTTTGACGGTTGGCAGAAAACTCAGGACATTATTTATATTTTTTATGAAGATTCAATTTCAAAAATGAAGAATAACAAAACGTGTTGTGTAATATGGATAATATTTTATTAAAAAACTTTTAGTAAAATTACTTCTGAGTTCAGGGACTCTTTAGCTACTTATGCAAGTGTGTATATAACGCCATTTGAAGATAGGAGTTGGTAACCATGGTAAATTGCGGCATAACATTTCAGTTGCTGATATTGCTTAATAATACCGGTTTTTTCTCGATTTTCGTGAAGTTCCTTTTAATAATATAAAATATATAAAAATAGACGTAAATAAGTGACAAGATAGTTATAGGGATCAATAATATTAATGGTCTTCCAAATATAAAATTATACATTTAGTGGTCTATAAAGCTTTAAAGGTTGACGATCTCTGGTTTAAGGTATCCGACTACCCTAAAATTGTAAATTTTATCAAACATAGACAAATTTTTCATGATTTTATCTTATGGACCAGCTGATTAGCTTTATAAAAATACCAAGTTTATTATTTTCCGTTTACAAGAACAAAACTGCAAGTGTTTTAGTAAAAGCAGATGCCATTACTATAAGCAAGATATGTAATACTTAAAAGCGTGTTTCACTCGAAATGTGTTTTTTTGAAAATGTTCAAATGGGAACAGCGATTGCTAAAAAAAATGAAAATAATTAACTGAAATTTCTTGTGTATGTTCTATGTAGTAGTAGAAGTGTTTTAACCTTCAGATGTATCAATAACTGTTTTATTACAAAATTTACAGTCCCTTATGTTAATATAATTACAGTTATTTTAAGAGGTCTCAGGGGTGTTAACTTTCTCTTGAGGGCTGAAAATATTAACAATATTCAAATATGTATAACTCTTTGAAATTAAAATGAAATACTTCGAACCTCCTACACGTTATTTATAAAAGAATAGGGCTTCAGGAAAGTGTAAAATGTTTAAAATATAATCATAATTTAAAAAATTATAAGCATATGAAAATAAGAAATATTTCTATAAGAAATATTGATTAAGTTTTACGTTGCGCATGCTATTTTCTAAAGAAGTAGCTTTAATTACTAACAATAAGTTGATTTATAAAGTTAAATGTATTATTATTAACCGTAGTATTTTTAAATAAATATAATAATAAATTATATTTCTTTAAAAATAAAAAAAATTAAATTTTCAAAATATTTTTTAGAAATTTCAAAATTTTTCAAATATTTTGTGAAACACAAAAGATATATTATTTTAAAATTAGTAGGGTTTATAAAGAGTATGATACATTTTATAATTCTATAAAGTTTCATACATCAAAGGCTACTCTTTTATTATTAGGTTGCGCTACGCAAAAACTACTTAATATTTATTACAAAATTATTTCTTATTTCTATATGCTTATAATTTTTAAAATTATGATTATATTTCAAACACTTTTTTTTTAAAACCATAATCCTTTGTAAGTAATGTGAAAAAGATTCGAATTATTTAATTTAAATTTAAAAGAAGTATACCTGTTTGAAAATTGTTTATATTTTCACCCCTTGAGGCAAAATTAACACCCCTGAGACGTCTTAAGCAATTTCATATAATGACTAAGATAAAGTGCTCTAGCTTTTGTAAAAATTAAACCATCTCTTATCCTAAAGGTCACATCACAAATGAATAACACAGCAACACATCAGAATTGAAAAATTGAAAATTTGTTCAAAAACTTTTGGGACAGAATGGGCCCCGTTTATGTTATATTTTGTAGATTTTTACCAATTTTTTTCCATTTTAGTAATAATAATTTCTTTTTCTCTTCTTAATTTAGCATATTTTTCTTGAAATGTACGAAACAAATCTGAAACACGCAAAAAAAAAAAAAAAAAAAAAAAAAAATCCCCATACCTTTATTTTTTAAAAAAAAATTGGTGCGCAAGTAGTCGGATACTTTAAAGTACTAGCAAACGCTCAGATTTCCATTAAAAATTTTCAAAACTAGTATCTATTTTAAAAGATTTAAAAGTAAGTATATACAATACTTTTAAAATTAATTATTAAAGGTATTCACACATTTAATGAGAAATCCTTATAAAAAAAGAGTTAATGCTTTTTACTAAAACTTTTAACAAACTAAAGAAAGTAATTTCGGTGTTTTAGTGTGAAATTTTTCTGCGGTAAAAAATTAACTTTAATCTGTCAAATATCTTCTAATCTGTTCAATTAACTATCGTCGTTTTTTTTAAAAATCTGCTTTCCTTGAGTTTCTGATCTTTTTCAGCAAATGAGATTTCATGATATCGTTATTATAATTTTGTATTAGGAAAAAGATTTGTTAAATTCAAAATAATTGATAATTAGATAGTGCAAGGTTCGGGCTATACGGAGGATACGATATCACTTTTAACAAAGTTCAAGCAATTTGATAAAGATTATGTTAAATATGCATCGTTTGGGTCATGATATTTTTCGATTAATGTCATTGTAGCCGATCTATTATTTTTTATCCCTAACCTTTCACTATTAGTCATTTATACCGAATTTTGCGAAACTTTTTAAAGTAAAAATTTCTGAAAAAGGATGACCTCAAATCGCATTTGGGAGAGTTTTTTGGTGATAAAGACAAGAAACTCTATGATCTCATAATAAAGAAGTTGCCCGAAAAATGGCGAAAGGTAATCAAAAGAAGGGAAGATATATTTGACTGATTTAAGTTTGTTTTTAGTACAGAGCAATTTTACACTAAAACATCGGAATTACTCTCTTACGAGCCCCATACAGGGAGTATATTGAAATATCTTAAAGGTATCCGACTACTTGCGACAACTATTTTTTTAAAAAAAATGGAGATATGAGATTTTTTTGTTGTTTTCAGAATTTTTTAGTACATTTTAAGAAAATTTTTCTAAAATTAAGAAGAGGAATATTAATTATTATTACTAAAATGAGAAAAAATGGATAAAAATTTACAAAACATAAGCATAAACGCGGCTCATTCTCTACCAAAAGCTTATGAACAAATTTTCTGTACTTCAATTCTGCTGTGTTGCTATATTATTAATTTTTTAAATGGCCTTTAGGATAAGAGATATTGTAATTTTTACAAAAACTAGAGCATTTTATCTTAGCTATTACATGAAATTGCTTAAAAAATCAGTGATTATATCAACATAAGGGACTGCACATATTGTTATAAAACAGTGATTGATAAATCTGAAGGTTAAAACACTTTTACTATTATACAGAACATATACAAAAAAATTCAGTTAATTATTTTTAAACCTTTTAGAGCAATCATTGTCCCCATTCGAGTATTTTAACAGGAAACACATTTCGAGTAAAAAGCGGTTTAAAGTATGACATCTTGTTTAAAGTAATCACATCTGCTTTTACTAAAATACCTGTAGTGTTTGTTCTAGTGAACGGAAAAACATAAACTTGGTATTTTTATAAAGCTAATAAGATGGCTTATGAAATAAAATTATAAAAAAATTTGTGAATTTTTGGTAAAACTCACAATTTTTGGGTAGTCGGATACCTTAAGTCAAATATTCTAAACAGCATTCTGGAATTCCATCAAAAGCTTTAAATTATACAACTTGGTTGAAAAAAGAAAACAAATTATCTATCTATCCTTCTAGCTTTGATTAAGACTCTATCACACCCAAAAAATCATTAAAAGCATTTTAAGAATTTCCGAAACATAATAAAATCATTTATTCCATCGTTTCTATTATCTCCCAGGATTCTTCACTCATTTAGTCGGCAACTATGCGTCCAATAGAGTTGAGTTGGATGTATTATGCGTTGAATTCCTTCACAACTCCATACATTTCTGCTTTAGGGGGTTTTGAGGTTAATTGCAAATCTTTGCTTCGAGCTTTAAGCGAAATCCCAAGTATTTGCATTTTCTCCAGAACTGGAGGGTGCACTTTGAGTCGATTAATCTTGAGGTATGCTTGTACTCCATATCATGCAAATTGTTCCTATTTGCAATAATTCACATTCCAGCAGTGTGAATATTTCGAGAATTGAGTCAACTGGAAGTGGCAATAACTCATTAACGAAAGTATTTTGTTTTGAAGATTGTTTTGGAGGAGTTTTCGCTTTTCAATTGGTCGGTGGATTTCGTGGTGAGATTTGGGTAAAGAGCAAATTTTAATGAATGATTTTGACAAAAGTTTATTGTGATATTTAAGAATGGATTTTAAATGATTCCTTAGAAAGGCGCAAAAGTATGTTGTATGCTTGCTTAAGGCGAAGAAAGTAATGATTCAGCATGCAAATTTATTTAAAAATTGTATATGTTTGCTCAAGTTATAAATTTGTTTTATAAGTTATAATATATCATTTTTAAGTTGAAATGTGTTTATACTTATAATTTAATCGAAGCTGATAAAAATATTACTACGCAACAGTTTTATGCTTGCGTTAAAAATTAATTGTTAAAAAGATACTTATTAAGATGGAGTTAAAACACAGGTTAAAATTTAAAAAGTACATTTGAGATATTTATGAATGTTGCATCTCTAGCAGAATTACTGTATCCAAAAGTAAGTTACAAATTAAACAACTAAAGTATTTCTGAGCATGAGACTCCCTTACAGAATTTAGCTGATGTTTTTTCGTTATGGAATTCGAAAATTAGAATAATTGTGATTAGTCAGTTTTAATCTTTTGTTTTAACTTCTCAAAAATATCACTCAAGAAGTATAAATAGGTTAAAAAACTTTAATAAAATTAATTTCTAACTATTTTATAGTAAATAATTCTCTAAAACTCATGAATAGCAACTCAAAGCCATTTTATTCTCATACTAATTACAACAACAAAAACTGTACTGTTGCCATTAACAATTTCAAGTTTCTAAAATCATGCAAAACAAAGATAATAATTAGGTAAGGGATCAACACCTGCCAGGTGTATTTCGCTAAAGTTTTAGCTCTCTTCGAGTTAGTATAGAAGATTCCAGATATTTTTGATGCGTTAAAGAATACTTTAAATGATCTCTAGCTAAAAAAGGTACGATTTTTTTTAAGAAGCACTTGTAATGTAAAATATTAATTCTTTAATAATAAATTTATTAGAGAACTGAAAAATTTATAACTATAATTTAAAAATATATTTTGATTTATTAATCAAATACTTTTTAAATGACTTAAATTCTCGCAAGTTGTTACACGTACTCTTAGTTGCGTTTCCTTTTAAGGTATGTGACTACCCAAAATTCGCCACTTTGGTGAAAATATGTGAAATTTCTTTTAATACTTTTATTTTATAGCCCATATATTTAAGATTCCAAAACACTCTAGCTTTGTTTTTACTATATTTAGAAGCAAAGTTATAGCAATATTAGTAAACCGGAAATGGAGTTTACAAAACAGAAGCAAATCCCTACACAAAATATTTTTAAGATATTGAACTGAATTTTTCAGAGCATGTTTTATTAAATTCTATCTGTGTTATGAATCAAAATTTTATCTCTGTGTACATATTTATGCACTTTATTGCTTTTTAAAAAAAATCAGTAATTTTTTAAAAAATCAAATTTTTGCATAAAATTTGGCATATTTAAAAAACTTTCAAGAGTACTACAACTTTTATAGCTCGAAGCACAGATAATGATGTTATTTATGTACTGTATAATTATTATTTGAATATATTAATTAGAATTTTCAGTACAAGGTTTACCGTAAGTGCAATTTTTCACTAAAATTTCACTCAAAATTTCCAAAATTATTTTTAATTTTGTAGAAATTGTATTTGAATTCCTAGTTTTATATCCCATTTCAAATAAAAAAGTGTTTATTTAGTTGAAAATTTATATATTCAAGAAAAAGCGCTCCAGAGGTAGTTACTTACCATAAGACAAAAATCCTTCAAGCTATATTTTAAGATTCAAATTACTTCAGATAATGTTTACTATTTATGAGTATTACATATGTATAGCTTTAAAATTAAACAATATTAGTACTAAAAATGTTGTTCCTGAGACAGTAGAATAGGGGAATATATTGAGTGTAAATGTATGAAAAAACCTGATTTGATGACTTTGAACGTGGTATGATAGTAGGATCTTGGATGCATGGAAGCAAGTATTAATAAAGCTATCATTTTTATAACATATACACGAGCTGCTGTGAAAGCATGTCAAAACTGGATGCCAGTCAAGTACTACGTCTGGAATGATAAATTGTGGTCATCACGAGAGATGAATGATCGGGGCTCTCAAATTATAAAAGAAAATTACATGATAAATATGCAAAAAATTTCCGCAGATCTTAATCAATGATCCTCTAAAATACAGTATTATTTGCACTGCACATGGAGTCCGAAATCAGTAAAAACAACTTTTCTTTCTGGTGCCAATAAGATATAACGCCATAAATTTGTTTTGTCACACAAAGGTTGGATGATAAGCTACTGGAAAAAAGTAATGTGCATTACAGAATCACGTTTTAAGTTACATCACGCATGTGGGTGAGTTAATTTGGTGAAAACAGCAAGAAAGCCTATTATATCGTTCGAATTAAATGGGACAAAAATGTTTTTCTTGGGAAGTTGAAACTTTGTTACCAGATCATATCCAACAGACTGCAAAACACCCTTCTAAACAGATGTTTGTGGTATTTTTCACAAAAAATGGCCATGGAAGCGTAGTTCCTCTTAAATACATGATTAATTCTGTCAAGTATATAGAAATATTATGCAGTAGGATTGTTCCATAAATTCATGGAAATATTTAACGGAACATTTCAATATGACTTAGAACCTTGTCACAATTCGAAATTGGACCATACTCTTAAGCTGAAAATAAAATAAAAGTGATCGATTAGCTTGAAAATTACACAGAATTACAGAATTAGAACCTATTTAAAACTGATGGCATATTCTCAGAATTTTTTCACTAAGATGAATCGCACGACAACAGAGCAATTGTTAAAAAGGGCTATACTATTGTGTTTCCAAGATGATAAATCAAGACCATGTATGAAATTCTTGTGGATCAATGCCAAGACGGTTGAAAAGTTCATTTCTGCTAAAGAAGACATACTTCGTACTAATAAACAGATTTTTCAGTCTATTTAAGGTACGTAATGATAAAAAGTTAAGGTTTTAGAAAAAATAACTTTTTTTCCATTTGTCTCAATTAATTCGAACAGTATAGTAGATACTAAATACATTGCTACAACATTTCAAGATAGTAGAGCTATTATTAGGCTCCGAAGAATGTTTTCCTGGCTGTTTTAGGATCATTATTTCATATACATGGATGTCTAATTAAGACATCGTACCTAAGAATCGTTGCTGATCAAGTACATCCTGTAATTCTGAGGATTTCTCCCAAAGCAAAAATATAGCGGAGACTCTTCACTTTCTTCAGTTGGTTTCCACAATTCTCAAATCTCAATTCTACATCTCAGTGCTTTCCGACATCTTGATCTATAACATCATATCTCACACTATTGGGAAAGCGCTTTTCTTCATGAATGCAGTCAAAGAATTTCCAAACAACCCCTCGTAGAGTCTATGATAAAAAGAATTAATACTAGCAAAGGTGGCCCAACTAAATATTGACGTGGTGGTCATTACAAAATGGCTTTTCCGTGTAAATTTGAATCCTAATTGCTATTGGTAATGTGATATTAGGTAGATTAGTACATTATTTAAAGAATATTTGTTTAAATATTGTAATCATACGAAGCTTGCTTTGTGGAAATAAAAGTCAAATATCATATTTTGCTACAATTTAAAAAGAAATACTTTAAAACATCATCATACTCAGATACGTTAAAATTTGAATACCACTTTTCTATACTAAAAGTGGTATATTCAAATAGAAAAAAATTGAAATGTTGATACAAAATAAATTTTCACATGATGGGCGATGATAAGAATTACATATTTTCGTTTTTTTCTGGTTTAGTCTATAAGTAAAACTATTTTTAATGCATTCTCATAATTTACCTTCCGTAAAATCCGGCGTATAACGCGCACTTTTAACACAAAAAATAAGATTGAAATTTATGGGGGCACGTTATACACCAGTGATGGCGAACCTATGACCCGTGGGTCAAACACTGACCCACGCATGCTGTTTTTAACCCCACTAAAATTTTTCAAATCGTCAAATCATGACCAATTTTACTCGTTAAGCCAACTGAATTTTTAAAAAATGTTTAGTTTTAAAAATACCCAGTTAAAATTTTGAAGCTTAACTCTGGTGCAAATGGGCCTTAGTGACCCAAGAGCTAGTACTAAAAAAATTATGGACAAAATTTGACCCACGTCTCAAAAAGGTTCGCCATCCCTGTTATACACCGAGTATAATAATGGCAACTTTAAAAATAATAAAAGAGATAAGCCTAAAACAAAACTTAGACTTCTGCTTATATCGAAATACTGTCTATTTAAAAAAAAAAGACATTCCTTTTACGTAGTTAAATGTTAATAGTTCTAAAAGTATACTATATTTTCAAAAGCTTGGGATAGTACACAAATAAGTGTTTTCAAAACACAAGAACATTGTACATATACATATAAAGTTACTTCGTAAAAAGGGTGAGGGGCGTGTAAAAGGGGGGGGGTGGCGGCGAAGGAACTTAAAAATTAAAAAAATGCAGCTTGAAAATGTAGGTGTGCTTATACGAAGGATTTTACATTTATTAGATTTGTCTGGTTAAATAAGGATGTTTTCAGTATCGGTTGTGTATTTAAATTACACAAAGTATAATTCTAATTATTTTCTTCATCTTGAAGTTTATTAAAACTAATAACAATATAATATTTAACCTTTTTTAATCCATTTAAAAACTTTAGAAATAAATCATCAAGAAAAGGTATCAACGCGTAGCCTTTTTTTGTTTTTGAAATCCAACTAACAAGAGACAAAGAAAAAGGTTTCAATGGAAATTTTTATCGTCTGATTTATTCATCATGTGTGAAGCGTTCGAACTGAGGCCAAACAAATGCTGAGTTAAGGAAGTCCTAACCAGATTTGAAACTCTTGTTCTATTATTTCTTGTTCTAATTCCATGATGAGGTAGTATTTTAAATAATATTTATTTCTGGACGTCTTTTCCTGTGGAAATATTATATAACAGTATGTTTTAAATAGTACTAACATAAGATATGATAGACTAATTTGAAATTGAAAAAAATCACCGTAACTTTGTATTTGCTTTTGAAAACAAAGCAGGTGTAGAATTTTCGTATGTCTTTTTTGTTTGCTTTTTTCTTCGAATTATAATTCCTAATGATTATAACGATTTTTTTCCTACCTGCTATTTCTTGGCAAATTCAAAATAGGTAGAAGATTAAAACGATTGAGCTGAACTCTAGTTTTCAACTCTAGTTAATTGCTGTTCTTATTAATAATTATTAGCTTGTTCGATCTTCTAATTCCAGTAGATGAAATTAAAGGTCAATTAATAAAGGAAAAACAGATGAATAATTTTTAAAAGGTAAATATCTTTAGTAAATCCAAATGTGTTTTATGTAATTGTTATTTTTTAAAGCTAAAATTTCGAAATATGTAAAAGCGCATTACAACAATAGTAACAATTTCAGATGTCATATTTCTAAGAGAATTTAAATTGATATGTTATCTGTTTTCCGTACCGTTTATTAATTGATAGACGTAAATTTTCTCTAAACTTTACTTTTCTAAGATTGAACTTAGAAGCAATAAAAAAGAAATTACCGCAATTCAAGGGTGAGAAATGTGATTTTTATTAAATAAAGTTAATGAAAAGTAATAAATTAAATATATTGTAATAAATTTTAAGAAATCACAAAATCCGGTCGAAACAGTTATCGTAATTGATTCAAGAGTTTAAATATGACATGAATTTCTAGCTAACAGTTTTGAAATATTTGAGTTTTATTCATTTTTAACAATTTTTCGAAGCTTAGGCGAATGCTTGTTTTTTCAAATAAGGAAAAAAAAGTCATAGCATTTTTAATTTTTTTAACACTTTTTATTTATTTACCTCTAAAAAATTTCATGTTTGTTGCTTAGTAATATAAGGCTCTGTAAATAAAAATTCAGTTTCATGAATTAATTATAAAAATAGTCACAACCAC
>BMAO01001093.1:0-171641 GCA_019973975.1 Trichonephila clavata | reverse complement strand
ATCCACCTTTGTGAACCTTGCCAGAAAAACAGAAATTATTTAAAAAACGGTATTGTAGTAAAAACTCTGATTTTTTTCCGAATGCCAATATATAGGCACTTGTAATGAGTGGGAAATAGGATGGTTTCTATCGACTTGGAACTTCTGAAGGAATTTGAATACAAGTAAATGCGAAATCAGAATTTAACAATAATTTTTTTTAATGCAGTCTCATTATTTTGTCAGAATAACATTTGTACTTTTAGGAATATAAGTCATTGATATAATATCCTTATCATAACCTTTTTCATACTTTGCCTAAATAGCTTTAGGCATTCTATACAATGCCTACGCAAAGTATGTAATAAATCTCATATTTCATACTTTGCCTAAAAACGTCCGGCATTGTATAGAATGCCTAGGCATTCTATAGAATGCCGGCATTTCATACTTTGCCGGTAACCTATATATGTATATATATTGTTTATTGTCCGTTTTGAATTCAATGTAGAACTCGTGTTTATATTATCATGTGACCGTCATGAATTTAGTCCATTGATACAATACAAGACTTGCAAAAGTATGCCTAGAAATGAGATTCCATTTTTTATGTTAATTTATATTGCAATGGAGTCTAAATTGGTAATTATTTTTAACTAGTTCTGTAAAGACACGTTTGTTACAATATACAATTACTACAAGTTGTTACAGTATTTTGGTTTCAAGTAAGCATGCTGAACAACCGCCCGAACTTCTAACATGTGTAAATTCAGATATTAAAGATTTTGATGTTTCAGTTACATTTATGCATTTACAACGAATAAAATTTTATTGTAAATTGAAAGCAAAGGAAACTTTGAAATAAAAACTTGAATTTTAAATCTTATGTGTATGTGTGTTTTATTAATCTTTAAAAAAAATTTTAGATTCTGAAGTAATTTGTAGCTGGATAATTATAATTCAAGTGTAAACCATTAATAATGTAAATCTCATTGCTCAAATTTACCCGGGCTTGCAACAAAATTTAATTTGGAATCAGTGTTGCGCGCAAGATCAATATTGGCACATAACAATGACAATGTCCATAAAATCAACTTTGAATATTTAAACGACGTGCGGGGGAGGGGGAGAATTGAAGAAATATTTATCAATGAATACAATCATGGATAAAGAACAAAGTACTTCATATCCCACATAGTTCTTAAATTCACTTGAACTTTCGGGTGTACCCTCACTCAAACTTCAATTAAAACTAAATGCAAAATCTCGATGCTCCTCGACTATGTAAAGGAACGAGGCCTTGGATCACAAATCTGATGTAGAATATACTTGGTGCCAATATTTGAACATATGTCATGAAAAGGGATAATAATATCATACCTCGAATTCTCGAAGTATTCCCACTGACCTACCATTTCAATTCAAAAAAGTTCAATTTCCAGTTTTACTGTTGCTTTTAACAAGCTAATATTTCAGGTAGCAGGGTTGCATTTTGAAAAGAAATGTTTTTCCCATGCCCAACTATATGTAGCCTAATAGGTGTGTCCAATGCCCAAATCTTCAGATATTTGCAACTGACGGAAGATAATGTAATATCAGTAATGTGTACAGTAGCATCTTAGAATAATATTCTGTTTTGAGTTCTTTTAAAGAGGAATTATATATGAAACGTAGATACTTTCTATTTTTAAAAATATTAATGGTTTAAGTTATTGAATATTTGTTGTTAATTATTATAATAAATTAGGTTTTCAGTTTTTTTTTAACTAAGCTCAATTTTATAATTTTTAAATTTTATTGGTTCCAGTCAAGCAATAAAAAATTACTATATTATATTTACTTTCTAATGATAATGATTTTGACTTTGACAGTTTTTTTAAGACATCAACGCGAGTGGAGCCATGGGTAAAAGCTAGTCTATATATATAAAGGAGGAAGCGACTGACTCACTACTCACGATATCTCCGGAACCATACAACATACAGACTTGAAATTTGGTAGACATGTTCCTTTCATGGAGTAGAGATCAGCTAAGAACGGATTTTTTTTTTTTGCGAAATTCTAATCGCAAGGGGGGTTAAAGGGCGTTATAAATAATTGTTTCCATTTTTAAACTACTCGACGTACAATCTTGAAATTAGGTAAGCAGATTCCTTTCATAGAGTAGAGATCCGCTACAAAAAGGGTTTGGTGAATATTGACCCCCAAGTGGCGTTGCGGGGCTTGGGGGCCATTTTAGATAATTATTTCCATTTTTAAGCTATGAAACGCAAAGTCTTTATATTTGATAAATACATTCCTTTCATAGAGTGATATCAGCTACAAGATGGGTTTTGGGAAAATAGTCTCCCAAGTGGCGTTGCGGGGGATTAAGGGGCTAATAGATAAATATTTTCGTTTTTAAACTACTTGACCTACCAGATTGAAAATTGGTAGGCATGTTTCTTTCATGGAGTAAATATCCATTACATAATGGGTTTTGATGAAATTGACCCCCCAAGGGGTGTTGCGGGGGGAGGGGTAAGGGAGATATAAATAATTCCGATTTTTAAACTATAAGACATATAGTCTTGAAATTTGGTAAGCGGATTCCGCTCATAAGGCAGATATCGCTTCAAAATGGGTTTCGTGAAAATCGAAATCCAAGTGGCGTCGCGGGGCTTAAGGGGCGTTATAGATAATTATTTTCATTTTTAAACTACTGGTCGTATAGTCTTGAAATATGATAATCAGAAGCCTTTCATGGATTAAATATCCATGTTTTGTGAAAATCGACCCCTAGATGGCGTTGCGGAGACTCAAGGGGCGTTATAGGTAATTTTTTTCCATTTTTAATTTATTAGACGCAAAGTCTTCAAATTTGTTTAGCAGATTCCTTTCATAGAGTACAGTTCCCCTACAAAATGGGTTTTGTGAAAACAGATCAAGTGGCGTTGTGGGAGCTCAAGGGGTGTTAAAGATAATTATCCCCATTTTTAAACTATTAAACGTACAGTCTTGAAATTTGGTAAGCAGATTCCTTTCGTAGAGTTGGAATTTGAAAGAAATCAATTCTTGGGAGAGCAAGGGGTTACTGGGGCGTATTGACAAAAAAAAAATCCTTTTTGCGAACTACAAGGACTATAAGAATAGAAATTGGTTTGCATTTTTTCTTTTGTTCGAATTGAAATCCGCTAAGAATGGTTATTTTGGAAAACTACTCTCAATGGGATTATTGATTGTAAAAATTTCGGTTTTTTCCCCCCTGTTAGATTTAAACTTGAAATATGGCTTGCATGTTCATTTTCCAGAGTAGAGATCCACCGAAAATTGGTTTTGCGGGAATCCACTTGGTTAAAGGGTTACGAAAGTTTTTTTACATCATTCTATACTTCAATTTTAGAGATTTTTAGAAAATACATATTAGATAAGTTCTGCCCTTTCTTTTTTTTTATTATCAAGAGACAGGTATATTTTTAATACAAATTCTTAATGCTAGAACTTAGATATCAACAATTTATAAATATATACAAGGGGTGATCAAATGAAAAGGTACGAAACGACATAAAAATGAAACAGTTAAATATTTGCATATTCCGCCATGGGAGAATGTACTGAGACTTCTCAGGATGCCATTGGAGGCTCTGACTGGATCGGATCATGCGCGGGCGCCCGCATGCGCAGGAGGAGAGCAAAGGCTCTTATAAAAAGCGGCGTCCAAGTGATGCGGCAGTCCGTATGAGGACTGGATGGCGTTCGCGTTTCAAAATTCGACGATTGAGGAGGAGCGAAGTGTTATCCGATTTCTGACAGAGGAAGGTGAGAAACCGGCAGCTATTCATCGGCGGATGGGGATCCTTTACGGGGAGAAATGTGCCTTTGACATGTCTGTCAGAAAATGGAGTGCCCGTTTTCGTGCAGGCCGTGAGAGTGTGGGTGATGACCAGAGACCAGGCCAGGCAAACACTGTCATCACGAGCAATCTCATTGACAAGGTGGACGACCTAGTGAGAAGTGATCGGCGTGTCACATTGCGAATGTTGGCGCTGAAGGTGGATGTCAGCTATGGAACCGAGTGGACAATTGATTACGACAGGTTGCGATTTCAGAAGGTGTGTGCCACATTGGTTCCGAAGCAGCTCACCGACCAGCAAAAGAAACTGCGTATGGGACTAGTACTGCAACATCTGTTCCGGTATCAGGAAGACCCCGCTTTCATGAAGCGGATCGTCACAGGTGATGAGACCTGGTGCCATCACTACGAGCCAGAGACAAAGCGGGACAGCATGCAGTGGAAGCATGCGTCGTCACCTCCCCCTAAAAAGTTCAGAGCCGTGAAGTCAGCAGGCAAGGTGTTGCTCAATGTCTTTTTCGACGTTCAAGGTCCACTACTTGTGGAATTCCTCGAGCACAGAAAAAGCATTAACTCCGATGTGTACTGTGAGACACTCCGACACCTACGCAGGTCCATCAAGAACAAAAGACCGGGGCTGCTCACGAAGGGTATGGTTCTGCTCCATGATAACGGGCGTCCACACGTCTCCAGTCACACAAATGGAACTGGAGAAGTTCAAATGGGAGACGTTGGACTATCCGCTCTACAGTCCGGACATGTCACCCTACGATTTCCATGTGTTTGGTCCACTGAAGAAACACCTGAAAAGGAAGCTCTTCAACTCGGACGACGTACCCAAGGATACTGTGAAGGACTGGGTCTCGTCACAGCCACAGGAATTCTGGGAACAAGGAATCCTGCGGCTTGTTCATCAGTGGGATCGTTGTGCTCAGGCCTATGGTATATATTTTGAATAAAGTCTACATTTGTACCTACCGTGTCGTTTCGTACCTTTTCATTTGATCACCCCTTGTATATGTAAGGACTTCTTCCAACTCTCTTTAACTGTACCCCGTTAAATCATTTCCTAGTTCTTTCGCAACTTAATCTTATTGCTCGCGCGCATAATCTTAATCGTTATCTAATTGCTCGCGCGCATTTACATCCAATCACGACTCCTGTTACAAAAGAGTCGTGCGTCATTCACTGCCAGTATAAACTCGGAGCACACGGTTACGCGGCCCTTTTCGCTTCTTGTCTCTTGTCATGTAGTCTGCTGCAGCTAGTGTTTGTGTATTGTGTGTGTGTCTATTTGTGATTACGTACATCTACAGTGGTGGCAAAAAGTCCTGAACACACTCATTTTTTAGCGTAATTTTTGTGTTTTACTTCATTTTTCGTTGTGAAATTATTGCACTATCTTAAATATTGTTATTGATTTTAATGTATTTTTTCATGCTGATTTCAAATCTGTTTGTAGATTTCATCTAAAGTAAATAGTTTCATTCGTATGTTGAAAAGACCTTGACAAGAAAGCACAAGGTCACTGTAAGAATGAGTGAGTGTATTTTTCACCAATGAAATGCTCCGTTATTTCAACCAATCAGAGCTGTAGCAATAAAGGGTTGAAAGAAAAAGGTGAAACGTGGTTTGTTGTAGTGAATGCAGTTGTGTGTGTGTGTGCTTGTGGAAAATAGTGTATTGAAAACAATTTGAAGTGCGTTTGTGGAAAATATTGGAATTACGGCTAAATTTTCATATCTGCCTGAGAATAAAAGGTACAAAATAATACATTTGAAGGAAGAAGGTTATTCTATGCACCAAATTTCTGCTAAAGTACCATGTGGCCTTTCTACTGTTGTGAGAACTTTGAAAAGATTTTCTGAAACAAATTTTATTGCGGACAGGGGGCGATCAGGACGACCAAGAAAAACATCTTTACGTGAAGACAGGTTATTGCACAGAATTGCACTTTCAAACAGAAAGCTTAATTCCTCGCAAATTTTGAAACAATGGACTTTGACATCAAATGTGAGTGTGTGCGCAAGAACTGTTAGAGGAAGACTGCTGGAAATTGGGTTACGAGGCTGTAAAGCGCGCCCAAAACCATTACTGACTGAATTTCAACGCAAGAGGCGATTGACGCGGGCAAGGGAACATTCATCATGGACTATTAAAGACTGGGAAAAGGTAATATTTAGTGACGAGAGTCAGTTTTGTATTTCTGGCAACCAAAGTAGTGCCTATGTAAGACGACGCGCTCATGAGGAATTCAGCCCTCAGTGTCTGAAGCCCACTGTCGCAAAAAATCAATCAAATATTGCCTTTTGCTATATCAAAACAAACGCTCTATTATTCTTACAATAAAGAATAAGGAAAATTTTACTTATCTCTTATCCTTATGCATAGAGCGTCGGTCCAGGGATTTAAAACGGTGGTAAACGAAGTCTTCAAATGAAAATAGATCCAAAGGAGTAGGTAGCCTGTACTTTTTAAATTATTATTTAATAGGACATATCACTGCAACTACACTACACGAATAAAAAGAACATTAATTAATAACAGTTAGATTACATATACTAGAGACTAAAAACTACATAACATTTCCGTTACATCTTTTTCCTAATACAACTGACATAAACAAAGTGGCATAGTTCTCTGCGCATGCGTGGATTCAGAGTTCAATGAACCGGAGGGTAAGAGAACATTTCCAGATATATGAAACGGGGGGGGCGAGAGAATGTTACCAGATACAACATCCACAGTAAAGTACCCGACAAAAGTGATGGTATGGGGTTGTATGTCTTATGGTGTTGGAAGACTTCACATCGTTAGCGGAACAGTGAAAGTCATGGATTACATTGAAATACTACAAAATAAATTACTACTAACTGCGAGAGATCTTTTTGGGAATCAGTCATGGATTTTTCAGGACAACGCCCCTTGTTATCGTGCAAAGTTTGTCCAGAAATGGTTGAAAGACCATACTGTGAATAGAATGAACTGGCCAGGACAGGCTCCCGACCTTAATCCGATAGAGAACTTATGGTTTAAAATTGGTTATGAAATTTCAAAGAAAAAACCTTCAAACAAACGTGAATTAATTGAAGCTTTAATATTTTCCTTCAACCATATTGTCACGAAAGATCTTCTTTTGAAATTGGTGCATTCCATGCCAAAAAGATGTAGAGCCGTAATTAAAGCAAACGGCTGGCCCATAAAATATTGATTTTCTAACATGTGACAACAATGTAATTTTCAAAATGCTTATTAAATATACCGTATTTGTCAATTTTCGTGTTATTTTTCTTTGCATATTATGTTATTCTATATTGTTTTATTCTGCACATATTTCCCATTATTGTGTTTAGGCAGCTTTACTACAAAAAATATTTTAGTCATTAAGAAACTAGTAGTAGATTTGAAATCAGCATAAAAAAATACATTAAAATCAATAACAATATTTAAGATAGTGCGATAATTTCACAACGAAAAATGGAGTCAAACACAAAAATTACGCTAAAAAATGAGTGTGTTCAGGACTTTTTGCCACCACTGTATGTGTCGTCCTTGTATTGCTTAAATGTTTTCAAGAGGTATATTAAACAGATTTAATTAACTTCAAGAATGTTTCTTCAATACCAGTTTAAAGAATCCATTCCAATGAATATCGTCGTATCACTATCGTCGTTTTACATATATATTTATAAAACATCATGAAATACCCAGCGTAGCGGGTGGGTAACGGCTAGTCTATATATAAAGGAGAAAAGCTACTCACACTCACTGACTGACTAATCACGATATCTCCGGAACTATTCAACCTACAGACTTGAAGTTTGGTAGACATATTCCTTTCATGGAGTAGAGATCAGCTGAGAACAGATTTTGCGAAATTCAAACCGCAAGGGGCATTACGGTGGGTTGAGGGGCATTATAAGTAATTGTTTCCTTTTTTTAACTACTCAACATACAATCTTGAAATTGGGTAAGCAGATTCCTTTCATAGAGTAGAGATCCGCTACAAAATGAGTTTGGTGAAAATCGACCCCAAGTGGCGTTGCAGGGCCTTAGGGGACGTTTTAGATAATTATTTCCATTTTTAAGCAATTAGACGCAGTCTTTAAATTTGATGGATTCCTTTCATAGAGTAGAGATCAGCTACAAGATGGGTTTTGTGAAAATAGCCTCCCAAGTGACTTTGCGGTGGATTAAGGGGCGTAATAGATATAATAATTTAAAAACGGAAATATTTATCTACCTGCTTGAAAATTGGTCTACATGTTTCGTTCATGGAGTAAATATCCGCTACAAAATGGGTTTGGGGAAAATTGACCCCCAAGGGGTGATGCGGGGAGATATAAATAAGGGTTAAGGGGAGATATAAATAATTACTCCGATTTTTAAACTATTGGATGCACACTCTTGAAATTTGGTAAGCAGATTCCTCTCATAGGATAGAGATACGCCACAAATTCGCGAAAATCGACCCCTAATTGGCGTAGCGGGGCTTAAGGGGCGTTATAGATAATTTCCATTTTTTTAAACTACTCGACGTACAATCTTGAAATTTGGTAAGTTGATTCCTTTCATAGAGTAGAGATCCGCTGCAAAATAAGTTCGGAGAAAATCGACCCCCAAGTGGCGTTGTGGGGGCTTAGGGGGCATTTTAGATAATTATTTCCATTTTTAAACTATCAGGACGCACAGTCTTGAAATTTTGTAAACAGAATCCTTTTATAGAGTAAAGAATCGCTGCATAATAGATCCCGTGAATATCGACCTTCAAGGGGCATTTCGAGGGATTAAGGGGTGTATTAGATAAATATTTCTGTTTTTAAACTGCTAGACATACCTGCTTGAAAATTGGTAGGCATGTTTTTTTCATGGAGGGAAATCCGCTACAAAATGGGATTGGGGAAAATTAACCCCAAGGTGTGTTGCGGGAGGTTAAGGGGCGTTATAAATTCCGATTTTTAAACTATTAGACGTACAGTCTTGAAATTTGATAAGCAGATTCCTCTTATAGGGTAGAGATCCGCTACAAAATGAGTTTTGTTGAAATCAACTCGCAAGTGGCGTTACGGGCTCAACGAGCGTTGTAGATAGTTATTTCCATTTTTAAACTACTGCAAGTACAGTCTTGAAATATGATAAGCAAAATCCTTTCATGGAGTAAGGATGCGCTATATAATGTGTTTTGTGAAAAATCAACCCCAGGTTGCGTTGCTGAGGCTCTAGGAGCGCATAAATAATTATTCCCATTTTTAAACTATGAGATGTACAGTCTTGAAATTTGGTAAGCAGATTCCTTTCGTATTGTAGAGAACCGCTACAAAATGGGTTTCACGAAAATCAAACCAAAAGTTTCATTTCGGGGGATTAAGGGGCGTAATAGATAAATATTTCCGTTTTTAAACTGTTATATCTACCTGCTTGAAAATTAGTAAGCATGTTCCTTTCATGGAACAGAGTTTTTCTAACAAAGAGTAAAACGAAAATCGACACTTAAGGTGGGTTGCGAGGGGTCAAGGGGAAGTTATAGCAAAAAAAATCCTGTTTTTGAATAGTTAGACCCACGTACTTGAAATTTGTTAAGCATGTTTCTTTTTTTGAATAGGGATCTACTAAGAATGTTTTTTATGGAAATCAGCTCCTGGGGTAGTAGGGGGTTACTGGGGCGTATTGACAAAAAAAAACCCTCCTTTTTTCGAACTACAAAGACTATAATAATAAAATTTGGTTTGCATTTTTTCCTTTTGTTAAATTGAAATCCGCTAAGAACAGTTATATTGGAGAATGACTCTCAACGGAATTACGGAGGGTATTGATAATAAAAACTTCGTTTTTTCTCTATTAGATTTAGACTTGAAATTTGTCTTGCATGTTTATTTTACGGAGTAGAGATCCACCACAAAAATTGGTTTTGCGGAAATCCACTTGCTTATAGAGTTACGAAAGTGCAAGCATCATTATATATTTCAATTTTAGAGATTTTTAGAAAATACAAATTAGAAGTCCAGTCCTTTTTTATATCAAGAGTTACAGGTATAATTATATTTCTCAATATAATATAATTAATGCTAGGGCTTAGATATCAATTTATATGTATAACACATCACTCAATAAGTCCCGGACCTAACATATAGATGACGATTCCTTCTAACTTTTCTAAGCGTAACCTAGTTATGCTAACCTTCAAACGGCACGTGGCGGTCGCGGTGGCCGAGTGGTTTAGGTATCGGATCATGGCTAGCATGTCATGAGTTCGATCCTAGTACCACTAAAGACCCGCCGTGTAAGAGAGTGATGTACGTTAAATCTGTCGAGAGCTCAAACGTCCTCCCGTTGGTGTGGTGTGGTAGTTAGGAGAGGGGGGTGCCTGCTCATGTGTCATCCGCGTCACTTGACCATGGTTCAAAATTACGCGGACCGTCGCCAAAAACCCTCGTGTTGCTACTCAGTGCGACGTTAAAATTCTCTCACTCACTATTCAAACGGCACGTGTCAAAATTTCGAGATATCTTGTTTAGTTGAAAAGTTAGTGACTTTTTGTGGCAACAGTGGTATTGTTTGGAAACCATGGATGAAAAAGAATTTCGTGTGCTAATTAAACATTGCTTTCTGATGGAGAAAAACACTGTTCAAGCAAAACAATGGCCTTAAATGTACAAGTGATTGTCGAATTAGAAGCTTATTTTAAGAGCAAAGACAAATCGTTCTACAAAAAAGGTATTAAAAAATTAGAAGAGCGTGGGCTGCATGTATCACTCTTGAAGGGGAGTATCTTGATAAATAAAGTTCAATTTTGCAGAAAAGTTGTTTTATTAGTTAGGCCCGGGACTTATTGAGTGATGTGTTATATATATATGTATATATATATGAACAGTGTATATTTATAAAACATCGTGAAATACCCAGCGAAGCGGGTGAGTAACTGCTAGTTAGTATATATAAAAGATAAGCATTTGTACCTGGATCGAATGCTAGGTTATTTCTCACTTTAAAACCGACATTAATAACAATATGTTTTCTGAAATTTTTTAAAAATTTTTTAAATATGTATTTACTAAAGTAACCTTTGATTTCCTTTCACTTTGCATCATTATAGCTGTCGGGCTCAAAGTCTTCACATTGGTTTGCTGTGCTAGTTCTCGTCAGTTGATCTTTATATCTAATTGCGAGGTTCATCATCAATAACCACCGTATTGCTTCCAAGTTTCAATTGCAACCCTTACATGTGTAAGGATTGATTTTATCACCTTAGGCCAAGCGCATACAATAATTTTTTCTTCTAGGGCTAAACTGTTTATAGTTGCGATTTTACCTCGACTAAATTGTTTAGTTGCCAGGGGTGTAAATATACAGTCGCCTTTCGATAATTCGAAGTTGGAGGAACCAATGAAAAAACTTCGAATTATCAAGAGGGTAGAAAAAAACTCCCAAAATACACTAAGAGAATTTTTTTCCTTACACATTTAAATTTGAAACTTCGTAATAAAACAACAATTGTATATATGTATATAATTTTTTGAAGTATTTTTAAAAAGTACATATTATACAGTATAAATATTATACAGAAGTTAAAAGTCCTGTATTAAAAGAATACATGCATACACAATCCTACGCATCTCTTCACAACAGTGGACCATCCTTTCTGAGCACATGTGTAGCAAGGCCACGAGTTAAACGAAAGATATGGACGGCTGACAACAGGCGCGGTTGGTCTGTTGTCCATTTGAAGAAGGAAAGCAATAAGTGTCTTTTCGCCTGAGGAACCGGGAAACACAAAAAAAAAGGTCGTTGACAGATGGTCATCAAAGGGGCTACGTTTCAGGGGAGACACGCAGAGACAATACAACACAAAACTTGTAAGCTCCAACCTGTTTACTACAGGACTGTACATGATAGTGAGTGTTCGAATTGTTGAGAGTTTTATGAGATAACTTCAAATTATCTCGTATTATAGTGTGTCCAGCCACATATTTTACTTCGAGATATTGAGTGTACCAAAACGTATTGTTTTAGTTCGAAATATCAAGAGTTTTTTTAGGGATTGAGTATATACATGGAATTATCGAGAGTCGACTAAATTGATTTTTACCATTGAGATTTCAATCTAGTGCATTCAACCGAAATAATCATGCTATAGAAAATATTAGTAGCTTTATATGGCGGAGAACGTTTTTTTTTTTAAAAAAAAGGTATTGTGTACATCATTATCAGTGATAGATTAACTAATGGAAAATTTGACTTCATCTGAATAATTTTTAAGATTGGAATGTAAAGTTTTCTTTTAAGTGTAGGTTGAGCAAATTGTTTTAATAAAATAAACCGGTGCTCAAAAAAAAAAAAAATTAGTAGCATTTTGGAGCTTTGGACCTTTTTTTGAATTTACTGAGAAATACTTGACGGAATAATTTGTAATTTAAACATGTAAAGATTGACTTGATATGGACTAGCACTTTTCAGTGATTTGAGTATTTGGTGTACCACAACCAAGTTGAAAAAAATATATTTGTAAGTACTCTACTCTGGAAAGAAAGAAAAAACGAAACGGTTTAACATTTTTACAAATTTTAAGTATTGGATAATTTAATTAGCTGTTTGCGATATTTGTATCCATTTTCTTAAAAATAGCGTATATATTCGTAAATACATACGTATTAGCATTTCTTTTTAAAAAACACGCACAATTTTTGAGGTATTTCTTACCTATAATTTTTTAACGAAACTTTCAGAAAATAGCCAACATACAAGAGAAGCATAGTGAAATGTGAGCATGAATGAGGGTAGAGGGGCTTATATTTTGGACAATTTGAATTATTTGGGTGTAATATTTTAATCCATAAATTTATATCTATATCTTAATCCATATTAATCTGAAGTTGCATTGCGAAAAAAAGCAATCGTGTATTTCTGAGAATGTATCTGAATGATTTGTTTAGTTCATTTTCAAAAGCAATGAAATGTATTTTCTTAAAGAAATTTTGTATCAGAATGAATATTCTTTGTCCACTTACAAGCGGTGTTATAAAATTATGTTTCAGTAAAAAAAAATCATTTTCAACATGGATAGCAGTACGAAAAACTTTGGACAAAATTGTGTATGAAATAAAGTTTTATCATTGTCTAACAATAGTGGTGCCGAATTGGCTAAGTATCCTAAGGCATATTATGTAACAACCACTTCAAGGAAAAACTCCGACGAGAACATTTGCTGTTGGGGAAGGGGAAGGTGGATTAGATCTTGCAAATAGCGTGATCATCTCAAACGTGACTTTACGAAGCTGGATTTTTGCTCACGATTTCACCTGAACTTCTATTATCCTCCTCATTATCTGATAATGGCATAGCGTTACCACTCGCATTTTTCACATATTTTGCTAGTATCGTGTATTGTCTGACATGTGTGGCCTCAGATTTGCTGTTGTATTCAGTGAGCATTATGTGAGGAATGCATCTGGAGACATTTATGTCCTTAAAACTGACTTTTCTCCACCCATTTTAATAAATTGCTTGGGCATTTGCTTATTTAATTGGAATTATAAATGGAATGTGAAATTCGTCATTCTTTATTTTCATAGTATGTGTGACTGATTATGATAAATATTTAGATTCGAAATCAGTTTGGCAGGAAATCTTGTCGCATAATACAGAATTCCTCTTTGATTATAATAATTATGTTGTCCCTGAGAGAATTTCAAATTGTGAGTTTCTGACCAATATCTTTGAGATAAATTAAAAAATCTTTTTATTGAAAATAATTACTTACATAATTCAATTAAATAATTGTACAGGGTAATGTTCCCTGATGAAAATATTCTACATGAATCGGAGAAACAGAACTTAAAGGGATTTTTAATTGAAAAGGATTTTTAATTGATTGCTGTTTTTGTACTTGGGACATCCCAAGTACAAAAATAGAATCAATTATTTTGTGTCGCATAAAATTGCATGCATTAAGTTATTTAAGATTTTAAAGTAAGTCTATAGTATTTAATTGTTTTTTAATTGCTAAGCAGAATGGGACATTACATAAAAGCACAAATTTGTACTTTAAATCAAAATTCAGTTGCATGATACTTCAATTTCAATAATTGCATTATTTCACTTGAACCCGCGGGGTGGTCTTTCTACAAACTTAATACGTTTCTAGTGATAAAATAATTCGTTTTTTGTTAGTTTTACTCTTATTCCAAAAATAAATATTTCCTGCAGCATTAAGAAGTCAAATTTATTCCTTTCAATAATTTTTATTAGCTTTTTAAGTTTTATTGAGGGGGAAAAATCTGAATTAAATTGTGAGTTTTCAATGTTTACTTAAAATTGCGTAATTGAATGCAGGATGTGTTTTTTAGGAGAGGGGTACTTAACCGTGAGTCAGGAATTTTTTTTTTTCATTGCACAGGAGTTCACAGAATGGAAAAATATTTTCGTAAGGATGGGGTCATTTATATATTGCTAAGAAATTCGTTGACTTGTATTTATTTTCTAGTATAAGTTTTGATACTTCATTTTGGATATTTTCCGTTGATTGTAGTTAGAAAAAGTCAGAAGGGGAATGCTTAATATAACATTTTTCTTGAAAGTATTTTGATCATTCAGTTAGTTTGAAGAAATTATGAATTTCTCGACTTTCTTTCCAATAAATAACTGGCAAATTGTGAAGGTTTAAAAAATATTGACCTTTGAATGCAAAATAGCTATGCAGACTTTTTTTTTGTTTTGTTACACAAAAATGGAATAGTGGAGTATATAAACAGCAGTGGTTCAAGTGAGTGCAGTATCAATGCATCGCACAATAAAGCAACACGAGAGCTATTGGTGACGGACCTTGTAATTTTGAACTTAGTACGAGTCCAAAAAACAACTTAAAATAGAAAACTTGAACCGGAAGGAAATAATGTTTTCCCACATTTATTAGAAACAAAAATCCAATGTATCTTTAATGATGACCCCTTCCCCGAAAAATGTTTTACTTTGTTGATTTGTCCATTACTCCTCAGGAATTGAAAGTATGCTAAAAATTTCGTTTCAAGGCAACAAACAAAGTGACAATTTACTCTTATTCTTTTTTTTATTTGTTTTCCATTTTGTTCAACGCAGAGAGTTCTTTTCTCCTTTCTTCCTGTCGTTTGCATATTCCATGCCCCACCCTGTCCAAATCTGATGCAGCATAAAAGTTTCTTTTAAAAACTCGTTATACAAACAGAATTCGAGTATTTTTTATTAAATCTTTGATGTACCTGTTTTTTGTGAATAACCATAATGCATTTTTATGAGGTAAATGTGTATTGTTTTCTCTATATTTATCAGACAAGCAAAACATCCCGCATTATGTAGGTCATTCCAAATTTTTATGCAAGTCATTTCAATCTGTAAGTTTGATCCTATGAATATTTTTTAAATTTTATTGATGCATTGTAAATAGAATAGTTAATTTTTTTTATTTACTGCTGTAAAATAAGCACATCTTATGTATGATTATTTATGTGCTGGGGTTACTGAGTATGCGTATGCGCACAATTTTTTTTTTAACTTAATTGCCATGTTTAGCCTCCGTACGATTAATGATTCTATAACCCACTGCTACACACTTTTTATAACTTTCTCTTTTGGAAATGACAGATGTCACTGAATGAAATATGTAATGTTAGATTTTTCAATTTTTAATTGTCATAACCTGTAATGGATGCTTGTTTTCACTTCAAAAACGATCCTGTTAGTTTCTGGTATTTAATCTATTTTTATGCTTAAATAATTGCTTATTATGCTTATTTAAATTAACCTTTTGTTCCTTTTTCCATAAATGTAGTACATTTTTTGCGAAATAAAAATGGTGGTTTTTTTTTTAAAGAAAGCAAAGGAAATGATTTAATGTATCCGAATTATTTTTTTTTAAAAAAAGAATGATTATATTATTTATGTATACTTTGATCGAACAGCATTATTTCACATGAAATTGAATAAGTATGAGAGAAGAAAATTTAATGCAATCTGAAAAACTGTGTATTATTTTTGATGCATCGCAAAGCATTAATTTTTTTTGAAGGTCATTAATGTTCTTCCCCCTTCCTTCCATCTTCAAGGGGAAGAGAAATATTATAAGGCCCAGCTATACATTTCTTTTCTCCCCTTCTAATTGCTACCTACGTGCCCTTCGCATTCTTCGAGCCAAGACCATATCGTATCTTACACAGTTTAAAAGTTCACCCCTCCACATTACAGTAATGTTCGGCGACTTCGTATAATGTGTAATAGAATGATTTGAGTATTGTGTATGCAGTTTGTCTGTGTATGAATAAGAATATGCAGATTTTTCAAAATGGATGATTTCTTGGAACATCCTGAAATTCTTTCCTGAGTAATAAATTGTTGAAATATTTCATTTTTATCATTATATTTCAAAAAAATTTTAAGAGTACTATATTTACCTTTTTTTAAAAATTATTTTACTGTTTATATAATAAAAGAAAAGTGAGATTTAAAATTAAATTAACTCTCTTGACTACCTGTACAAATGTTTTATCGTTTTTTTTTTTTTATTTTATTTTTTTTATTATTTTTTATTATTATTCTTAAATGAGACTGTGAATTTTTCTGTGTAATTCTAATTTTAAAAACTTTTGATATATTTTTCTTATATTTTAATTTATCAGTATAAATTATTATAAAAAATATATATGTTAATTTCTGTTTTTGTTGTAGGAGAAAGGAGGAGTTATAAATCTGGTACTTGGCAATCTTCTAAAAACTCTGAAAATAGTAAAAAGTACTCATCTGATTGTTGTCTAAAAAATGGCTTAAAGGAATGTCATTGTTTATGGTCACAAAACAGTTATCCAGTATGTATAGTTTATTTACTATAATTTCGCAATTTAATAAAGTTACATTCATACAGATAATGTTCTTCAAAATTTTTTTAATTATTTATAGAAATTTTGTGCAGATTTTTTTTGTTTTGTTGAAATTGATAGTTTTGAAATTTTTTAAATTACTAGAATTTCCATTATTATATTCACTTCGAAAGTTTTTTAAATCTTTAGAATGATTTGTTTCATTATTACTGTTTTATATATATAATCAATGAATTTTAATTTTAGAAACATTACTAGAATTTACATTTATTTATGAAACTTTGCTTATTATGTTATCAGTTAAAATTTCCTCGATAATATGTTGGTATGCATATGTAGTATTGATCATTGACTTGAAATTGTATTGATCTTGTAATCCCTGTCTCAGAAATGTAATTTTATACTTACCTTTACTGATATTTAAATTGCGGAAGGCTACATTTATTCTGGTGGAGGGGGAATTTAGCATTTCAAATCAAATTACTAGATTTCGAGCAATAATGGTAAATATTTTTATTAAAATGGAAACTTCTGTAGCAATAATTTTCTTTCAATTTCTGTATAGCATAAATATTTTAATAGTTACCTATTTTGGAAAAAGGTTCTAGGTGTTGTATCCTTAAGAGTGATGGATGAGTTAGACAGAAGAGAGATGTTATAATTGAGAGGTTGTAAGATAAAAATGAGATGGTTTGTTTGCATAATAAAAAATGTTTGTTGTAAAATGTTGAAATGGACTCAGTGTAGGTTGTTAGATCAGCAACAATATCTCTATTGATCTCTATTATCAGCAACAATATCTCTATCTATTGATAAGTGAAAAAGTTCACAAAATGTTTTTAAAGAATACTTTATAAAGTTAATGAATAATCAGTATAATAAATCTTGTTTTATGAAATATTTCCCTTACATTTTTGTATCTTAATGGCCATAGTATTTCTGTGTTACATACTTATATTTTAGTTTTCATACACCATAAATTTTTGTGAATGAATTTTAGAAAATAAAGGATTTTCTGGAAAACATTGACTTGTCAAAAGACTAAAAAATTTAATTGCTTGTTTCTTATACAAAGCACTGTGTTTTATTGAATGTGCCATAGTTAAACAGATTGCCATCCCTCAAAATGATCTACAAATGTACTGGAAATTTGTTACAACATCTATGAAATTAATAAATTAAATACAATTGTAGGCCTAACTTGGTTTTAAAAAATTATTTTTTTGGTGTATATATATGGGATACAGTATATATCGTATTTGTGAATATAAAAAATTATATTTAAAAAAGGGTTTATTAGTTTATATCTTTTGTTATTAAATAAAAAAATGTGTATTTTTAACAGAAAATAATTAATATAATTGCAAAATATACATTATTTTTAATGTCTCCATTTTTTTGGACATTTTAAAAATATTATTTTATACACTTAGATTTCTCAGGAAGGTGTAAATAATTCTATGTACAGAATTGAAAAAATATATAATTCAAGCATAAAAAGGTAGAAAATTTTTAATTTAAAATGGAATTTTTAACCCTCTTGCTGCCTAGTTATTTTTATCAAAGTAGGTTCAAAAATTGCATATTTTTTTATTAAATATTTCAAATCTATATTAAATCATTCTGCTTTTGAAAATTTGTTTTAATAACATTTTTTTAAACTGTAAACTTTACTTTTGCTGTAACTGATTTAGATAGATAGCCATGCTATTTATAATACTTGTAAAGCCTAATACTTATTCTGTTTATAAAAATTTTAGAACAATATATTAAGAATATTTTTATCTTTTGTTTTTCTATGTAGGAATGGCAAGGGAAAAACAATGTTACCAAACCTTACAAAAAAGATACTTTGCCTTACAAAAAGAAGCCAGCTTTATGGTCTGATAGCCATGTACCGAATGCATACCTTTCAGACAATAAAATGTTGGAGGAGTTCATTCTTGATGATAATGAACTTTGTCTTTTAAACTATTATGACATTCCTATTAATGTCCCTAGAAAGCATGTTAGGAACTCTGGGAAAGTGAAAACTGTTTCCATTATTGACACTTTAAGTGAATTAGCATCTGGGGCAACAGATAGGGAAGATGAAGGAGCATTTTCATCTGCTGTTAGTGAATCTGCAGTTTTGAATCGATATTTACATAAACCTAAAGCTAGACATGCACGTCAAGCCACATCAAGAAGAGATTGTGGACTCAATTCTAGTAATTTTGCTCCTGTATTGAATACTACCTCTAAAGTACCAGTTGACTTTTACAATGCAGTTAAGGAAACTGCTTTTAATGCTCCACATAGAACAGGAAAAGAATCATTTAATAGTATCTGTTCTTCAGTACTTGATGATGGAAATTTACCTTGCAGTTCTTTGAAAAGAACATTAAAATATCTACGGAAGGCTGTGACTTCAAATGTGGTTGAGGAGGAAATTCGCTGTCGAAAGCATGTAAGAGATAGACCAAATGATGAAGATGCATTTCGTCTCTGTTTTTCCGATAGTGAAGTTAAGGATACTCCTATTAATTGGACTCCTAAACATAATAAATTACAATTCACACCAAAAGTAAAATCAAAAAGTCTTCTTGCTGTAAGTGAGCCTTGTGGGAAACAAAGCTTGAAGCCATCCTCAATATTTCGAAACAGATCAAAAGCTTCTGTTCCTGAATGGATTCAGGAAGTATTTACTGCCTCAAAAAAAGGAAATGTTGATCAAATGGTAATGTATCTTTAAATATACTGTATTTATATTTGTTCTGTATGATATTATTTATCGTGAATTTATTTCATTTGCATATATTTTAAATTAAATAAACTGACCACATGATCTATTAAAAGACTTTAAGAATTAAGTTTTAATTCCAACATAAAGAATTTTTTTAGTTTTAAAAAGTTATTTAAATATATATTAGTTGAGATAATGAGAATTTGTTCATTTTTTATTTTAATAATATCCGTATAAACTTGGTTTGTTAAGTTCATCTCTTTAACTTCAATATAAATTTTTGTTTTCAAATTTATTTGGCATTTTAGTTATTTTAAAAGATTTTAAATTAAATGATTAAAAAATACAACACATGATTTTAGTTTCTACTTTTAGTACATCAGTATGAGGGAAAAATGAAGTTTGAATTTTGAATTGCAAATATTTTTAGCATGTTGTTTTCAGTTTTTTATTCTTGATCTAGTTACTAGGATGAAAAATAAAAGTTTTGGGGAAAATGAAAGCTTTTCATTTTCATCTTGACAACTTCTCAGCAGTTTGATATTTAGAAATTCATAAATCTTGATTCCACATAAATTTAATTTTTTAAATGAAATATTGAAACACTTTTTGTAAAAAAAGGTTTTTTGTTTTTGTTTTGTTTATGACAGTTAGATATAAAATCGATTTTCATCTTGGTTCACCAAATCTATTTAAAATAAATGTTAACGACTCAAATTATAGTAAGTTCTCACTAATCCAACATCTATGAGATTGATTCCTCTCTGATTACTGAGTGGGATCAGACTATGGAGAGTCAATGTAGATAAATATATATATATGTATAATTTTACAGAATAAAATTCGTTAATACAATATATATAATAGTTACATAAACTCCATCATCCAAAGATAAAAGTATTAACTCAATATGTACATTTTAAGAAAAACACAAACAAATTAATCCATCCCAACAAAACCACTTTTAGAACAAAATCAAGGCTAAATATAATCAATTACTTTTTTTAGTATTAAAAACATTACTCATTGCTTTGAATTTCTTTGAGTATTAAGCTTTTATCATAACCAACTCTTCTCTCCTTATCACAAGTGATAGTATAGCTTCTTCACTTTTGTATGTAGTCATAACTCTGTTTCTTGAATTCTAGTATTCTCTAGTGTCATTTCTTCATGACTTAGCTCAGTTTCCTTTATCCATTTTCGTAAATTGTCACATTTGTCATTTTCCGATTCCTTCAAAGTTTCAATGTGGACAACAATGTCCTCTACCTTAGAAAAAACAGTGTTATTTATCTTGATTGGTGTATTTTTGATGAGGCAAGATTGTTTAGCCAAATATTATTCCAAAATTTTACAATTGTAGATTATTTCACTTGATGCTAGGCATACTCTTAAATTGAGTACTGCATCTTTTATTTTAAATCTTTTCAAAATGTCTGATGGATCTCTGTCTCATTAACTCATAGTATTCATAAGAAGATGTTTTTTTTTTTTGTAATGTACCTTCATCATTGTTTTGACATTTTAATCCCCCCTCCCCTTAATTGTCTATGGGTTGAAATGATAGTGTTTTTTTGTGTGTGTGTTAATGTATAGCCTCTCACATAACATATTTTGTTTGAACATTCAACATTTGTTCTTTAGGACATCTGTGTGGGTGAGGGAGTGAGTGAATGTAGGGTTTTTTGCTCAAGAGCCAAATCTGATCATGCTGCGCCAATCAATCATTAAAATAATAAAATTCATGATAAAATATCTAAAATCAATTGACAAAAAAGTTTCAGTACAAGTTAAAATATTAGATGAAATATAAGAAACATATTCCAATGATAAAAACTAAAAAATTTGTTGGGGGTTTCCCCTATCAAATCAAATTACAAAATAACAGATAGGGCTAAAACAAATTAAAGGGGGGGGGGACGAAATTGAATCTAAATATGACAGTAGTTTATGTAGTTCATCAAAGATGAAAAACCCATCATGAACAAGACAAAGTCCTAAAATCTGTGTGTTTTATAAAAGAAAATTATTTTAGACTCTTTCCAACATGGGTTGGAGTAATAGTGTGTAAATATTCCTCATGTCTCCAGTTCTCATTTTGCCAGTCCTCATCCGATAAAAAATATCTATCCTTCTTGATTGGGTATAGATAATTTTTATCCCTCCACGGTTCCACTTCTATGTCGTATATGATCGTGTCATCTTCTGACGTGTCCTGTAAAGGTGTGCTTTTTTTTGGGTTTGTGAGGCGTCATTTGTATTTCTATTTTTGAGGTAATATTTCTATTAGGACGCTTTTTTCTGCGAGCTCACTCACTCACAGGACATCTGGGAGCATTTAGAAGGCAAGATTTATATTTTAAAAATTCCTTAACTTTGGATACAAAACATTTACTGAACAACTGCTGAAAAATTTATATGCTCCATGCTGGTGATTGGTGTTTAGAACATGTAGATTATTCTTAATACTTTTAAATGATCTTGTTTTTTTTTTTCTTGACAACAAAAGTAATTTTAACTTAAGATTGAAATAAATCATTACTGTAAGAGTTCTTTGAGCAGTTTCCTTCCAAGTATGTTTTTCATCAGACTTCACAAGCTTCTTGTACTTAAGCTGCACATTTCATTGTTCTTGGAAAGCTGATCAGTGGTAAGCCTAATGTATACGCAAATAACTTTTCTTCACTTATTTGTAAAGATTTAATATCTAAGCATTTTTTTTTCAATTTATTTTAATGTCAATAAAGATAGAATAGATATCTTTTAAAAATCAGCTGTAAAAAAATATTTGGCCTATTCTTTTAGAATGTTGCTACAAATTGGAGCATGTTTTGATCTCTCTTGATTGAAATTAAGCCTTAATCCACAGTCTTGTGGGCACTCTGTACATTTTCAATTTTTTTCACAGTTATTTAGCAGTCATATATTGTTAATTTGCAAATATGATAGGTTTCAGATAGGGCAGTTGGGGTGGCTCCATTATTGAATTATTTTTTTGCTGGTGTCTCTCTTGTATGGTAATGAGAATGTTTGTTTATCAGGTCTCTCGCATATTAAATTCTACTAGAACTCTGTTAAAGTTACTTCAGTCAATAATTAACAAACTTACAAAGAAACAGTTCATTATAGTTGTAAAACACTGGTATGAGTGATACCTTAGAATGGAGTGAGAGTATGTTTTACAAGAAAACTACTCATTTCTTCTTAGTAGCAAAGATCGTCAAATTACTGGGAAAGTTGGAGTTGCAAATGTTGGACTGGAGAGGGTTTACTTTAAATGGAAATAGTAATGTGTCAAGTAAAATGGAACACTTTTATTGTAATACTTAGTTACAAAGTTATATTGTGGTTTTTTTTTCAGAATATTTGTATTCTAATGAATTATACAATTTTGATCTTGTTTTATACATAAATTTATAGTTAAATTTATTTATTTTAAAATGGGTAAATCAATTATATAAATTTAGGTCAAAAAAAGAGTAGAAATTACTTTTTTAACCAGTTGTATCAGTGCTGTAAATTTTGTTACACAAAATGTCATTCTTTGTTAATATATTCATTAATCAAAATGTTTTGCTATGATTATAGTATATTAAAAATGATTTTCTTGTTTTCTCCTTTCCAAAAAAATTGTTTTGATGTAGCACCTCTGAAAAAAAACTTTACAAATCAGAAATAAAAAGAATATTGGAACCATTATTAAAATTTGGATCGCTTACAAAAATGATTAAAATTTAAAATATTTACTATTTATGTTTCCTTTTTATCAGTTTTCCTTTCATCTAGGTTCTACATCATTCCTTTCTTATTTTTTTTTTTTTTTGTTGAGGTATCAAATATAATATTAGTTGCTAAATATTTCATCAAAATAAAGACACCATTACTTATTAAATTTGAAAGATTCATGGGTGCCACCTTCTTGAAATCTTACTGATTATACTGGAAAATATTTTTATTGCAAAGTTTTAAAATGGCTCCCCTCCAATCCTTTGCTAAATAATAATGATTTTAACCCCTTCAAGACCAGACAATTTTCCCTGTTCAGCCTAACTCCATTTAAAAATTCATACAAAATCATTACTTTACATAAAATATGCTGAAATTTATAGTTTATAATCATTCCAAATTTCATAAGTTCCAAATTAAGATCACATTGATGTGATCATTGGTCTCAGAACAGGGAAAATGCAATCTCACATGTACCATGTTCCCTGAAGTGATCACATATACGTGGTCATGGTCCTGAATGGGTTAAATAGTCTTTGAGATCATAGCCTAATTTACTATTTCTCTTTTTATGAACTTACCTCAGAATAACATTTTGCGTGCTTCTGATTTTTTATCCTATGTATTGAATGCAATGTGGCTTTGAGAGATAATTAGAAGCATGTTCTGTACTGTGGTGACCAAATATTTACCTTTTAGAAAGATATGTATTCTTTATGAATGAACTAGTGTGAATTTTGTGTAGTTTTGAAGTATAAAGCTTTAAATTTTTTTATATCTCATTGTTAACTAGACATATATTAATATTATTAATTAATGCTTGAAAAAAACTTAGGTTGATGAGTCAGTTATCGGTTTCTGAAACAAAACATTTTCCATTGTAGATGAATTCATTTTATATAATTAAATAGGAGGTACTCTAAATCTGTTTAAAAAATTTTTTTTAATCCTTTCATTCACTCTCAAGGAATTACATATGAGAATACTTCATGCAAATGAAAAATATAACTTTATTTTATCTTGCATTGAAATGTTTTTAAGATAAGTTTCAAAATTCGATCATAATTTTCCTTTCTCAACACCTTATGGCAAATAAATCAATAATTAAAAGTTATAATTTAATATATGTACACTTGACACTGATTGGAAATTGCAATTTTATTTGAACATTTCCTGAACTATTGTAGGTCAATAGTTAAGATATGGGAAATTCCAAATATATAAGAAATTTTTTGGTTATGCTAACATTTAGTTTTTTTGTAGCTGTGCTTCATAATTCATATTTTATTTGTAATATTTGTATTATATAATTTTTGAAAAGTGTCAAATAAAATTTTTTTTATCTAATATTTCCTCCTGAATCTATTATGGCAGTGGTCCTCAACCCTTGGATGATCAAAGAAACATTAAATTATTTCCATTTTAATTACTACATTTTATTTGTGGTGTATTTCTCTTGGATATATGCAACTTCCTATGTTAAATCACTTTATATTCATTTTTGATGTAATAATATTTTATTCTGAATGTGTATTTAAATACAATTAATTTAAAACTATTACATCAAAACAATTTAAAATGTAAACAATCACCCCCCCCCCCCCTCTTCAATGGGCTGCAGTAAAATTATCAAATGTTGACCAGTCCATGGTGATAAAAAAGGTTGAGAGCACTGCATTAAGGGACCCATTTATTTAAATTCCTATAACTCAAAGTTTTGGATAGAATTTGGGGCAGCTGTAGTCCAGTGGTCATAATCATAGACTCGTGGCCGAAGTGTCATGAGTACATACCTCAGTACCACTAAAGACCTGCCTTGTAGAGGGGCTGTGCATGTTAAATCTGTCACAAATCAATGTTCTCCCATTTGTGGGGAACAAAAGTTCATAGGGGAACGGGACAACTCATGTGTCATCCTAATCACGTGACTGTCATTCAAAAGTACGTCTATTGCCAGTAGCCCTCATGATGCTTATAATGTGATATTAAAAACACTTTTCATGAAGAGCCTTAAAAATTTTTAATTGAAGTAAATGTATCTTTTGTGCCAGGGGGAACAGCATCTACAAAGAGAATTATTACCAAAATCTCAGTTATTTTCATTGGTAATTTCTTTAACACTGTAATTCAGTTTTCATCAAAGTGATATCCTTTTTGTTTAACTGCATTAGAAAATATTGCCAAGTGTCTTTTAATCTGAATTAATTTTAATTCACATCCTAATTGCATATATTTTGTGTGTGTACCATAATATTTACATTCCAAAGAACTTTATGTGTGAATAATTTGATTTTGTGAGGAAAGTGCAAGCATCTTAGATTTCGTTCACACTTTTATTTTTCATTTTGTTAACCATTTTACTTCCCTTAGGCTACAAAAAGAAGTTGAAATAAACATCATCTGCAAATATATTGTTAAAAAATTCATTTTATTTTGCTATAAAATTTTAATTTTCAAACTTTATTTTACAGAAATTAAGTTTGAAGGATATTGATCCTGCTCTGGTTCGAAATTTGTCGGATGACCATGGAAATAATTTGTGGCATATATGTGCTGTTCACAATAATTTTGAATGCTTAGATTGGCTATGCTTACATAATCCGCATCATAATGAAGCTCTTAAGGATGAAAATAAAAATGGATTCTCTCCTGCTGCTCTTGCAGTTAAAGTAAATGCCTTTCTTTCTTTCTTTTTCTTTTAATATTTATCTATCAAAAAATATTTTAAAAGTTCGCTCTTTAATTATTTATGTTGTTTGTATTTATCAATTGTGCAATTTTAGTTTATAAACTGATGATACCTATTGTAAGTTTTTCTTCCTCTCTTAATTTATTGCAAATTTTGAAAAAAAGTTTCTAATTCCATATTTCCAATAGGGAAAGGGGAACTTTTAGAATCTTCCCACAGTAAACTTGATTATCTAGAATGAATAAAAAAATCTAGGATAACACAATGTTCCTAGCTAAACCATTATCTATACAAAATTGAGAGTGGTACAATAAAAAGTTATTAGTCCTTGCTTAAATTATTACTGCTTGTGAAATAAAACTGTAAATTCATCCAGTGTTGTGTTGATTTTTTAGGAATTTTTTTTTATATATACAGATACTCTTTTGGTGTTTTATTTAACCAAAAAATTTCAAAGTCTTTTAGGGAAGAATTGTGACTTATACTCTTAGTTCCTGTATTAGATCATCTTCAAAGGATTTGATTCATTTTTCATTATCTTAGTAACCTATTGTATGATATCTTCATTGTTCAGTTCTGGCTAAATATAACCTCCTTTAATCACACATTGCTTCATTATCAACATTTTTAACATCCCTTCATGTTTTGTCATGTGTGTTTGCCTTACTTTTCAATCACTGTCTTCAAAATCTAAAAAATTCCTCATTATTTTCTGGCAATGTTTCTGTCTTTTGAAATTTATAGCTTTATTGATTTTTAAGCAAAAGTATTGTTGTTAATGGTATCCAACACTATTGGAGATTTTGATCACTCAGGTTTTAGTTTATGAAAAATTACATCCATGGATAGCATTAATACTACACTGCTAAAAAAAATTAAAGGAGCAAACAAAGAAATGAAAAAATCTTGCAAGACAGCCATGCGGGAGGATAAAATGAAAAAGTCATAAACATTAATGCAACATAGAAAAGAAGACACAAAAAAGTATTTATGGGAGCTTTAATTCTTTGAAATGGAGATAACATGAAAAAACTCTTTGGAACAACAATTTGGTTACATATTAATGATAAAAAATATTATTTGGAAAGGATGCAGGGGTTGTTTAATATATATGCAGGATGTTTTTGTGGGCCTTTTGAACAGCTGAGATTATTACACGCCTGTTTTCTATGTGCAATGAAGTATTGATAAGATTTTAGGGAATACTGTTCCACTCTTTGAGAAATGCAATCTCCTAGTCCTGAACTGGAAGCAGAAGTTTTGGTTTCACTACAATGAGTCATTCAACTGTGTTCTAAACATGCTTGATCAAATTTAGGTCAGGAGAGCATATTGGTTACTCCATTCATTGTATGGAGCTTCAAGCATTCTCTCCAAGTTTTGTATGAAGTCTAGAATTATCATACATTAAAAGAATGGAATCATCAATGGCTGCTGGGTAAGATTCTACAAGAGGCTCTGCATTTCATCTCCATACTTTATGGCCATCAAATTGCCATTTCAAAAATATGCATATCCATGTACCCATCTATGCTGACTTTAGTACATATTATCAACCCTCCTGGTCAGCTTTGTCAGAAATTGGGAAAATTAAATGCTAATTAAATGCCCCAGCTTAAAAAGCTTATACTCAATAAGATCTAAAAATTTGAAAAGAAATTGAATATATCAAAAACCTTCCAAGGGAGGGCAAGAATTAGAGCTAGCTGATCCTAACTGCCTTGGGGATGAAAGGAGAAAAGCAAACAGGAAGGAAAAAGGATAGAGCACCTGATCAGCAAACTCATTCAAACTAACACTGCCCCTGGCACTTACAGTTGCTATGGAAATAGGAAAATAGCCACTCGATAGAAAGTAACTCATCAAACCCTTGGTTGGACAGCCTATTGAAGAAGTGCTTGAACTATTAAATTATTTAGTTTGCAGGTGTGTTTGAATGTTAAGACAGTTTCATAGGAAGACCCTATTTTGTCGTCTCATAAGCATAGTTGAGTTTTGTGTTTGGGTCTGTGAAAACAGATTGAGCTTTAATGAGTGGGTTTTCATGATCCTGAATAGAATTTAAAGGAGTGTGGGAGATTTTTGAGGTATAATATTGTATAGATTCCATTTGTAAAATTTGTATGTAAGATACTGTTTCTAAGGTCTATTTTATGTTGTTTCATGTACATATGTAGGGTTATTTATCGTGCACCTTACCTTTCATACCATAATACATCAAGCGTCACATTTCAGACTGAATCTGGACTTGTCAATAAGTAACATCCGACTCCTATCTCGGTGCTCCAATAACCCACCTTCTTGGAGTACCATGGTGTCTTGAGGTCAATGGAATATGAACTATTGATGTACATGCATACAGGCTACTCTGATGAAGCCTATTTAGGACTGTTTAGCTCTACACCCTCCTCTGTTATCAAAAGCAGTAGAATAGCATTGATTGTTCTGTTTCAACAAGCCATGGATAAGACATACTGGTCATCAATTGTTGTTCTAGGATGAGACCTTTGTCGACATTTAACATTCTCTATTTCTTGGAATCAATTCCTCAGCCTGGAAACCATACTTCTTGCCATTGCAACAGAGTCTGGTATATTCCTTTGTATTTGCCTGGATTCAAGACTCCTGATAATTCACAAAATCATGGATTTTTATAAATCACATTATTGTGACATTTTCAAATCGCCTTTTCTCAATACAAAAACTGAGCAATTCCTTATAACAACCAAGACTGGAAAAAAACTGGCTACTCTGAAGTCATGATTTTGGCATGTATTGTCTTTGCTGTTATGGTAAATATCATCATTCATTATTAGTATTGTTCTTGTTAAACTCATTATCAAGTAAAGTGTTCAAACTTGAAGCCACTGAGGACCTGCTGTATCAATAAGCTGATGCTCATTAAATCAGTTGGGGCTCAAAGTCCTTACATTGCTGGGGTGTGGCAGTTAAGATAGGGGGCTGCCAGTTTTGGTGTCTTTTCACTTGACTTAAACTAAACACAGTGGCACAACAGCCCATGAGGGCCAAGGCATACTGTGCCCAACTCAGTATATGTAACCATTGGACACTGAGGTGCATGATCAGATGTCCCGATCAGGTGGTTAGTCTGAAGCGAAACCCCCAGTGTTTAGTTCCCAAGCAAGCTTAATACTCCTTTTTCAACTTTCCACTTGACTGGGGTGCAAAATTATGAGGTCCATCAACAATAGTTCTCGTATTGCATTTAGTGCTATATTAATAAACACTAACTGCATATATCTCCCTTTTTTTTTAGGGAGGGGGGAGTGATATGTATATTGATTTACATATGAAGTTTTTTTTTTTTTTTTTTTTTCTGTCACACTTTAGACTGTGGATGTTTTACTTTAGTTATCAGTAGAAATATTTGCATAATTTCATTAAAACTATGTGCTCCCTTGATTTTTTTAGCAGTGTATTTTGAAATATAATGATAGGAAATGTGTAGTTTTTTAACCCTTTAACGCACAGTGGTATCTCTCTGAAACCACCATTTTCTAAAAAATACCTCTAAACGTGCAGTGGTATTTTAATGGAACCAATAATTCTAAAGATATCTTTAACTCTCTTAAAAGACACTAGACGTCAGCACATGAGAAAAAACTCCTTTTTCTGTGAGAAAAATGCATTATTTTAAAAGCCTTTTTTAAACACTCCAAAAAAGATTTTTTTTAGCAAATGAAAATAGACAAAAATTCAAAGTAAGGTATCTGTATTTTTGCTGCATATGCTCTTCATTGCATAACTAATTTTTAGTATGATAAATTATAAAAAGAAGTGCCTTATATAAAGATATTTTCGGGTGGTGTCAGAGTGATACCACCGCGCACCTAGAACATGAAAATTGTCCGTTTCTTCTCCGGCTTATAGCACGCACACGTGAGAGATTTAGCCCTTTTTTTTTCTTTGACTCAGGCAGTAAAATAACTAATAATTTATGGGGGTTTGCCATTGATTTGGGGGAGGGGTTTATTATTTCAGTATTACTGCATGTTTTAATAATTTAATAATAAAGAAACAATGAAAAAAAAACTTTACTGGCTATTGAAGTTGATTTCAATCACTTATAGTTATATTTTGTATTATTTAATATTTAAAAAGTAATTCTAATACTTAATATTGCATATTTTAGTAAATTTATTACAAAATATATAAAGAATATACTTACAAATCTGACGCAAATCGTATATTGTTTATCCGAGAATTATGTCGTAGGTGCGCGGTGGTACTTCTGTGAAACCACCTCCCCCCTCGGGGGGGGATGTACTGTAATTTTTTTTAAAGGTATTTTCTCTGTTCTTAGGTTCTATACATTGCATTTATAACTTTATTTTGAAAAATTCAGCGAATTTATTTTTCCGCGCTTCAAAGGGTTAAGATAAATTTTAGATTCCGTTAAACATACACTAATATATTTAAATATTTTTTTAAAAATTTTTTAATTGTTTTGTGAGCAATATTTACTCATTTACTTTTTTTTAAAGCATGGAAGTCTTCTTGCAGTCCAGTGGCTTATTCATAATACAGTTAGTAAAACTCAGCTATTACCTCAATCGGATTCTCGATCATTGTTGCATATTGCTGCTAGATATGGACAGGTAATATAATTTGTTTCTTTTCTTGATCTATGTTCATGCAGAAACCAAATTAAGTTTATTTTAATTATTTTTATATTTATATGTTCAGTATCAGTCAAAAGTGACTGGCAATGTACTTAATCTACATTATAAGTCAATTGACTGCAAAAATTTTTAAAAGTTGGTTAAATTTTCATAAGTTTTATTAAAACACAGTGAAGATAAAATGATTGCCCTTTGTAGACTTCAAAATGTTACTATTAATTTAATCATCTTTCTGGGAATTTTTCTTCCAGATCGTGTAATATTGTTTTCAATATTTTTAAATTGTAGACTTTTTTCCAATTGTGTGTGTGTGTTTTTTAAATAAATTTTGTGGTGAGGTTTTTAAGATGTTTTTCTCAGTCTGCTGCAATTTCTTCAACCTGACAATCTGTTACATATACAGCCAATTCCTTATAAAATTCTGTAATATACTATTCTTTGTAGCATGTCAATTGCTATTTTTTCTGTATTGTTATCCACTACAACTAATGATTTTAAGTGGTGACCCAATCTACTTTCAACATTCACAGTTTTTAATAAATTGTTATGAATTTTGTATAAATTAGTGTAAATAATTTGTATTTGGATGGGCAATGCATTTATATTGCACTATGCTATTTTATTTTATGTTGAAATTGTAATTTTCACAAGCAATGCCATCCCTTACATTATAATGGTGATTCAATGGGATCTTGGCGATAGAGCCAAGTTGGCATCATTTTTGGCAAGTTCGAGACTCTCTGGATTATTCTAGAAATTAGTGGAGAAATCCACTTCTCGAAGTTTACGCCACTGCTATTATTGGAGCGATACATGCCGAAACGAGTCAGTCTGGTTTTGACTAGCAACCTGTAAACTTTACCTTGACCGTGATTAGCTCGTTTGTGCTTGTGAATAATCTTTTACATACATGTATTTTAGATACTGATAATTGTATCTGTGTGCTTTTGAAGGTGTGAAGACCTTCTGAGATTTATTGTGTGAATATTGCTGCTGCATCTTGTATTTCAGGGATTGTTTTTGCGACAATAAATTATCATCACTCTTAAATAACTGACTTGTTATTTGCGACTGATTTGCATGAAGCCCTCAAACCCCGATCAATGTAACAATGTTTATAGATAGATGTTTATAAAAATATATTTTTCTATTTTAAAATGGTTTTCTTCCCCCCCCCCCCCTGCTATAATTTCTCTTAATTTTTTTTTAACTTGTTGATTAGAATCAATTTTACACTCCTACTGATATCTTCACATTTGTGGATAAAGAAAAATCTTTGGTACTTAAGTATTATCGCAACAATCACCAACTCTATTAATTTCTTGCCAAGCTGGCAACCGCGATTTCCTATGTGTCATATGCGCGAAATTGGCAACCAAGTGCTTCGTTTTATACAATGTCGCCAATAGGTTGCGATAATACGTAAGTACCAAATCTTTTTCTGCACTGGAAAAAGAATTGCAGACAATTAACTGAATAAAAGGCATTTCTAAAATAATACATTGCACAGTTTGCTATAAATAATATCCATACAATAAATATGCTCCATATATCAGCTTTGGCCTTATCATAATCTAAACAGATTTCGGGTCACAAACTATTTGGGTGAAATCTAATCACAGACCAGGCAGTAAGCTAGACAGGATCACCTGCATGTTAATGTGTTTAACTTTAAATGTGTATATATGGTATTTGCAGTCTTTAATTTTGAATCACACACAATAAAAACAGTTTACGTGTTCTATTTTATAAATAATAAAGGTTCTCTTTTTGAAATAAAATATGAAGGTATTTCTTTGAATATAATATTTTAATTTATATATAAATTTTGTACAACTTAATAGATAATTGTGAAATTTTAGTAAAATACCATTTTCTACTGTTAATTTTAAGAAACATAACATTAAGCTTGAAGAAGGCTTATTTTCATTTCTTAAAATATATTTTTTTATTCACTTAATTTAATTTTTATACTATTGCTTAATTCTTCTTAATTATTGATTAGAATTAGTGTGTTTTGAAAATAAATTTAATTTGAATCAATTTATAACTTCTATTCCTCTGTTATCATATGTTGGAATATAATGCATAATTTTAGGATTTCTAACATTTCAACTAGTGAAAAATTTCCAATCAGTCTGAATTTTATTGGATTAATCTACGTAATAGGTCTGCTTCCCAAGTTTGAGTTTTGTCTTTAGTAAAGGGAGGATTCAATTGTGCTTCTATATTGCATAACATGAGTCAGATATAGCATTATTTGGTAGTTATGTAGAAAGGAGTATGTTGTCTTGATTTCTTTTTTAGAATGTTTTATTTTTAAATTTAGAACTACATTAATTGTATTTGTTGTAATTTTTCCCCTTTTACCTAAAGTATGAAATTGTGGAGTGGCTTCTTAGTTATATGGGATCACAAGATCTTGATGCAACTATTGTTGACTCAGAAGGAAACACAGCTGTTCATCTTGCTGCAAAATATGGCCATATAAACTGCGTAAAGGTATTCAACGTTTTGCTTATGTTATTTACATATGCTTATGATCATATAAAGCCTCTTAATTATTTAAATTATTTATGGTTATTTTTTAACCTTGGTGCAGTTAACTATGAAAAGTTTTTGTTAATTATCTGCATATGAGATAAACAATAGAAAAAGTTTGCAATTAATAAACTGAAAATTCAGCTTAAATTTAAGGAGATAGGTTGAGAGATTGACATTCATCATTCTAAATCTTACAAAATTACTAAATTATTGTGTTTTGTTTTATTTTTTGGGTTTCTTTTAAATAAGTTAAAATTCTGTGTATTATTTAATTACCTGTAAAAATGTTATCTAATAATTAGTAAATTAAATATTTTTTGTGAAACTTTCCAAAACTCTTACAATAAATAATTTGTTGCAAGTAAGAGAACATATCTTAGACGAAACACTGAAACATAAACAGTTGAACTTTTACACAATAATAAATAATTATTTTGATGAATTAATCTAAAAGCAAAAATGTATAAAGTTGTGAAATCAAATTTTTGAAAACCTTTCAAGAAATGAGAATTAAGTGTCTTGTTAGACTTACTATCTCATTCTTCTAACTTGCACATGCCTTTTTTATACTATGCCAAGTTTCTATTAACTTAAAAATTATTTAGTTTTCACTTATACGTTTACTCACGAAGCCTGAGTGGTTGTTGCAAACATGGAAACCTATTATATGAACAGAATTCTTTGAAAGCTAATTTTACAAAAATGCTGTTATTTTTTTTTTATATGTGAATGGTAAATTTATGCACATTAAAAAAATAATTTTTTGAAGATATCTTTAATGCAGCTAAATTAGTACCATTTGATATATTTTTCATGTATTATTTTGTAAAAGACTAGTTGATATATTATAGGTAAAGTAAAATATTATAATTTTAAAATTTTATCTTAATTTTGTACTTTGTTGATTTGATTTTATTCAAATATATCAAACATTTGAACATTTTGGATAACTTTTGTTGCCTTATAAAATGTTAAAAAACTTATGCATAGAACTTTCTATTGATCCATTGATAACTCAAAATGAGATTTAGATTTGTTACTTCTATGATATATTAACATCTATTCTTCAAATAAATTGGCATGTAAACCATTGTTTATTATGCTGTAGCAATATAACATCTTATTTTTATAAAGGGTATGTATTAATTCTGTTGATTTTGGAAGAAAAAAAACTTTTTTTCAGGCTTTGGTGTTTCATATTGGTAATTTAAAAACAAAGAATGAACATGGCTTGAAGCCTTTAGATTTGGCAGTAAAACATGGTAAAAGGGATTGTGCAGATTTTCTTGCAGCTTTAGAATCATGCCATAATTTAGCATCCTTAAATTTACGCCAGCATTTAGATATTCAGCAGTAAGTATAAATATATATCAATAATAAAAATTTTAATGTGTAGTCTTTTGTTATAGTTTTAATTATTGTTTCCTGAAATTTTTCAGCCTTCAAAAAGAAAATACTGAAATGAAAAATTATTTTAAAGAGGTAAATAATTATGAATATTTTCTATTCTTCCTCGAATTTAAAATTTCTTTCTGATTTATAGCATTTACATTATCATTTCAGCTGCTCACTTTAACAAAACGTTTACAACACCGTCAAAAAGAACTAGTGCAATCCTTTACAAGAATAAACCTTCCTTCTCAATATCATTCTGGATCTAGTGATTGGTAATTGTGATAAATTTTAAATATTGTTCCGTATTTTTTTTCTGCATTATGCATTTTGTTCAAACTAATTACTTTGTAGCTGGGTTGTCATAAACTGTGTAATCTGATGTTCGAGTTGAGTTGTAGTTTGAATCTTGATACCACATTTAAAACCCAATATGTAAAATAATGAGGCTGCTGCTTGTTAATTTTTAATTAAACTTATGGTATAGTGGGAAAGTTGCAAGCAGCGAATTACCATTTCAGATGCTATCTTTATCACTTGACTATGACCATGAGTCATAGTCAAGCGATAAAGATGACTATGACTCCTCTAGTTCAATGGTCTGCAAACTGTGTTCCGCAGAACCTTGGGGTTCTGCAAGTCAAAATAAAAATTTGAAAGAAAAAATAAATTTTTATGCAAAATAGATGCATGTTCTGTATGGCCACAAGTATCTAAAGTTGTTTCCTAACATGGATCCCACAGGGAAAATAAATTTGTTGCTGCACAGTTTTTGTTTTTAGTAATTTCCTGCAACTTTTATTAGAAAAAAATAATTAAAAATATTAAAATCTTTCTTCATATGTAATACCTAGATTATGAACATTCTGTTGTCTTAAGATCCTGGGTTCCACAAAATGGTTTTTTTTATATTTGTTAGGCTTACAAGAAAATTTTTTCAAAAAAGCACCTAACACTTGTAGATAATATATTCCAAAGGAGAAAACCAAAACATGAATGGCTAAATCAAAAGGTTTGCCAGTGAAGGAGAAAAAACATCAACATGTTCAACATTAAAATCTAAATTTAACCTGGATCAGCTGTTTAACTTAAGGTTGGAAATTTGCAGAATATACAAAAGTTTCTCTCCCATAATTATAAAAATTTTAATGCCTTTCTGAACAATATAATTAAGTTAAAAATATTTCTCAATGTTTGTTGCAACAAAATGTAGAAGTAAATAAATGCAGAATATGCAGTGCAACTGCAGATATCTTCAATAGTTTGTGTAAAAAAATGCATCAGTTATCAACCCTTTAATTGCCTTGGAAAAGCTACGAAATCCTCCCAACAGTGCCACCAATTTTCCCACAGGCATGCGTAATGCTCTTTATTGAGGGAAAAGAAGAGGCATGTTTTATTTTTCAACCTAAAAATTGTTTACTTTCACTTTGAAAAAGAAACGGATAAAGTAATAAAATGAAAATACAAAATTTAATGTCTAGAGTTACAATATAATAAAAAAAGTGTAAATTATCTGTTATGTTATATATCCTGTAACATGGATGAACACATAAACCAGCATGATATTCAGCGAGATTCACAGCAAATATTTTTTCTTGCACAAACTCACTGTCAGGCATATTCATACAAAAAAATTAAAAAGCTTCTATTACATATGGTAAGCTAAAATGAGAGCAAATGAAAAGTAGAATAAAGTACACTCAGACAAAAAACAAGAAAAACTGCTTAGCTATGAATTTTATTGTTCCTGGAATATACCCTCTTTCAAATCCTTTCCCCACTTCTCCGAAATAAGTAATTTCTTTAGAAGCACTATCAATGTCATTTAATTGTATTTCCAAGCCGTGGGACTAGTTTTAAACAGAGCAGCACAATATAAAAAGTCTTCCCTTGGAAGAATGAATATACATATCATGGGCACTTAAGGGGTTAAATATAATGAAATGGTACAATTAAGCACAAATTAAGCTATTAATGATTAAATTAAATTAATATTATGTTAAAAGAATTTAATAAAAGATACATTATTTTTTTAATTGTCTTTACTTAAAGTACTTTTAGCAACATGTTGATCTACTTTAAATATTACTTCAAAAAACATTCTTCTAAGAGGCTTTTTTTTTTGGATGTTATTAAAGAGGAAACACTTTATAGTTTTAAGGGCTCTGTGAATCAACAAAGTTTGAAGACCACTGTTCTAGTTCAATATTTTAAAAATCTAATCAATGTGGATAGTTATATTTATTTTTAAAAAATATATATTAAAAAAGCTCAGTAGTATTAAATTTAAAATATTTTTGAAAAAATCTAAAACTGCATTTTCCCACTGTTTCAAAATTATTAACAGGTAATATTAACTTAATGTTTTCTTTCCTATTTTTAAAATTTATTTTAATAACTTTTTTTTATTTATATAGCATAATTTAACTTATCTTTAAATAGCATAACTATTGAAATCAACATCAATTTGTGTTGTTAAATTGAACTATATGTTCTATTTCTATAACTAAATAGTAAAAATTTCACATGTATATATACATATCAAGAATAAAATTTATTATGTTATTAAATATGTTTTATATTTGAAGGATGAATGACAAAAATACGAGACATTTGGATGATTATTCTCAACTTTTAGCTACTGTGATGACTGATGAAGAACATAGATTGCTAATGGTTGAAAATAAATGGAAAAAATCAAGAAAGCAGACGAAGCATCCCGATAACAAAAAAAAGCCTTTAGATATACTAAGGTATTTTCGGTCAAATTTCTTTGCATTTAAATAAATTTTCTGAATTAAATAAGATTCTTGGATGTAAAATTGTTTTTAATTTGGAAACTTATGCAAAACTTTTATGCATTCAAGAAGAAAAAATATCACATATATATATCACAAAAGTAGTAATTGAAATTGAAATTTTCTTCCTCAAACTTGAAATGGGCCTATTGTAATTTGGTTGGTAGAGAAATGAACATGTAACTAACTTGTAATTATTAACTTGTTCTTTTAAGAATAATCATACTGTAAGCTTGAGGCATCTGATATTTGTCAGTGTGTAAAGTCTTTGCATTAGTGTGGCTTGGAAATTTGTAGAGTCGAATGCCACCAGCTCAAATATTATCCTTATTTCTTCACTTTTGGTCAAAATTGTGATGTGCTATAAAAGGACAGTTTAAGGGTATGAATGTTCTTTGTAAAATTATAAAATATTAACTTGAAATTGTAATTCTATAAATTTCATAGATTTAAAATTTTCAAGCCTTTATAGAAGTAACTTTCTCATGTGAACATTTGGAAGCTGTTAATTTAAATACCCATTGTTTACTTAGTTATTTTAATCGGTATAATTTTCAAAAAGAGCATGCAGATATGTTAAACCTGTATAATTTTTCCTTATATAATTAGGGAATCGAGAAGATGTGAAATATTGTTTTTCATCAATATTAATTGCTAAGATCAGAGAGATGCATATAAGTGCAACAATTTTTAATGTACTGCATACAATTTTTAACTTGTTAACTGGAAAATTATAAGTATCTAATTGTCATCACATCCTTTCTATTTTTTCAGGATATTAATGAATAATGTATATTTATATATTTCTAGTGGATTTAATTTGGAATACATCATCAATAATTCATCTACCATTAAACATTTAAGTGTGGAGTATTATGGTGTATGTGTGAAAGGAACTTTTTTTTAACTCCATTACTTGAACCTTGATAATTCAATGTTCATCAATAAACATCTATGGCATGTTTTATTTTTTTACTTTATTTCACCTTTTAATTACTGTCTCTGTTTCATAACTGTGATATCCTAGCTTTGATATCGAATACTAATTTTGTCAAAAAATTTTAATAATTAAATTTTGAATATTTTAATTTAAACCATGATTAATTTTTGAAACAATCATACATGCTTGGGATTTGAATCCTTATAGAACTGGAAGGGAAGTGGAAGACCATTAAATATTGTTTGTATCCTAAATAAGCAGGAAGTATTTCTGTGATATAGAGTAAAACATCATTAATACAGACAGAAATTCTTAAAAGGGAGTCATAATCATAGTAATTGCAAATAGGTTTTTCTCCCCCATTGAATACAAATATGAGTAATCTATAAATTTGAATTCTTTCTTGTTCAATTATTTATCATTTTTCTGTCTTATTTTTATGATTTGAAAATTTCACAATTAGGAACTTATGAGTTGTTCCTCTAAATGTTAAATATATGTTGCAAGCATTTTATGACATATTTTCTACTTTTCACTTTTTGAAGATGTTTACACCTAGTAATAAATATTTTCAAATTGTAAAAAGAAAAAAATTTTTGAATATTATCAAAAATATGAATTATTAAATGCAAGTTAGTGAAAAAAATGCTGTGTAATACACTAAAATTTTTATGTACCATAAAATCAGATGTATAACGCACCTTTTTAAGATAAAAATATACGGATGCATGCTGTACACCAGGTATAAAAATTATAGCTTTAAGGATAAAAAAGATGGGCATAAAAAAATTGCACTTTTTCATATTTCAAATTACTGTTTGTTTAAAAGAACTGATATACCTTATGAATAAGATTGTAGTTCAAGAAGTATACTATTTTTTCAAAAGCCTGCAATAATATCTCGAATGAATGACTTCAAAACATAAGAGCATTGCATACGTACATTTCATTTTCCATTAATAAAAAAAAAACGGAGTGCATGTTATATGGCGAATATACATAAAATATAAAAAATGCAACGTGAAAGTATAAGTGTGCATTATATGTCGGATTTTATGGTACTTAATTTTTCATTCATAAAACCCCTGAATCCAAAATTTCTAGCAGTTTTCTACAATAGTTTAGAAAGCTTACACCAGACACTGATTATCAAAAAAACTGCCAACATTATAAGACTATATACTAGTTTATGGAATTTAGTCATCAAACAAGGTATGTGAGTTTCTGATCCAATAATATTGCCACATTGAAGAGGCAGGCGGATAAGGAACCTGTTTATTTAACAGAACTCTCTTGCAAGCATGCTTTATAACTGGACATACACAAACTGAAGTGAAACAAGCTTTTATAGTCAAGTGGAAAATTCTGGAAACACTTTCTGGAATAGCATAAGAAAGTCCAGGAAAATTCCACGGTATGGAAATGAACAAAGAATAAACTAACATAAAATTTTCTTTATGCAACTCACTCTTATTAACTTACTAGAATTGTCTTAATTCAAACTTGCAACCTTTCTGCTCCCAGCTAAAGATACTACTTCTATGACACTGAATTCTTTTTACATCATGGCGATACAATCTCCTCAATACCTCTGGAGTTAACTGTGGGATTTGAATGTAATTTAGAACATAGGCTATTTAGGCCATTCTCTTATTCAGCCAAAGAAAGCCATCAATTATGAGAATTTAAGATTTCAATTAACTATATCAAAATATTAGTCTATTAATATTAGTTATTAAGAGTGATATCAACTTTATCTATTTGCAATAGAAATTACAAAATCTTACACTATTAAAATTCGAAGGTAAACAAACGTATCTATCTATCTATGTGCGTCTATCTGCTCACAAACAGCACCACGCAGAAAGTCGCGGAAGGTACCAAAAGATCGGGAATTTTCCGGGGAAGCCGTATTGCCTATTTATATTACGATATTGTAATTAGTTGAAAAGATATTAATTAAAAACCTTAAAACGCCTAATTGTTTTACTCCTGCCGGTTGTTTACTTGGCAGAACTTCCGTTCCATTTCGGCCGAGCGGTGATTCGACGTTTTCCACCATTTTAAAATTGCCATCCAATTTGCGGTGTTGAAACCAGACAAAAAATAATTACAGAATTGGAAAGATCATTTATTTCGCCACGATACGGTATAATTTTTTTTGTAAAATAACGATATTTTCTATTTTTTTCGAATTTTTTAAAACAGTGTTACAACTTATGCGTTTTTATGAAAATTATTTTTAAATCTTTGGGTATGAATTACTTTTTATGTTATTAAATCGATATTCTACACTAATTAACTTCAAGCCTTTCTCTTTTAGATCCATTCATTTAAAAAATAAAATTCCCAAAACTTTTTTTTAAAAGAATTTTTAAAGTAGTCCCAATTTTTACTTCACATTGAATAACTTCGTCATTTATGAAGGTAATCTCACAAAACCTTTTTTCCGTGTGTAAAGCAATATTATCCCTAACATATACAAAGATTGAAAAAATTGCTTCAAAATTACGGGTTTTAAAAAACATTGTTATTTTCGTAAACTGCTGTTTTTCTGAGAAATAACTTAAATAGTTTTTGTACATTTTTTATTTCAAAGAAACGTTATTTTTGCAAATAGTTTGTGAAGTTTGAGAGCATTAACGTAAAAATTATGCCCTTAAAATGAAGGTAATGATTTTTAAAATAATTCAAAATATGCGATTTTACATTTAGCCAAACATTGGCGTCGAAAATTAGCTTTGCGCCAAAGACTTCAGACCTGTTTCGCCTTCGACCGCTCTAACTCAAGGGTTACACTAAAAAAATTCTGCCTTAAACAGGAGGAAATCAGTAACTTTGGCGAGTAAAAAAAAAATGCGAGTGAAAGATGTATTTTATCAACTATATATGTCAGATTAAGATGATAAAATGCATTCAATGCATTTCTGAGATTCATTTAAAATATTTATCAGTATCGAAATTTTTGTTCTCTTTCATAAAACTTATAGTTTACTTTAAAATAATGCCTAATGTATATTTCTTTTTTTGACATATAATTCCGTAATAAAAACAAAAAAATTGCCCATTTCGAATTTTTATTTTTGGAAATAGTCAGTTAAATAGGCATAAATTCCTTAGGGAAAAAAAGCTATGTTCATATTATATATTCTTTATTATTAATTGCTTTTTATTAAAATATCAAAAATCAATAAATTTTTTGCAATACATTTAAATGTAATCTTCAATCGAAATCTTTCAATCGTTATGTGAATATCCTGTGGATTCCCTCCAATTAAAAATTAATTTCAATTTGAACCTCCTATTTAATATTGTTGCCTATTTTCATTTTCCGCTACGGGTCTGTGTGGCTCAGTTGGATAGCGCGTCGCTTCCGCTAGGCCGCAGAGTGTCTAATTCTTATGTCTGGGTTCGAATCTAGAGAATTCGATTTTGTTCATTTCTGCTTATTTTTCTCACGTAAATTAATTCTCTCTTCAATGATTGAATTCACTTGCTGCATCGAAATTTACTTCATTTTCAGTGCTGCCATTATGTAAGCAAATGGTATGTCACAATTAATTGCTAAATGAGATTTTTAATCAATTTTATTAGAAAATAATTAATAAGTTAGTTTTAAATAATTTAATTAACACAGAGTGGAATAAAAAACTATAAACTTAAAAAAAATTAAATGTTTTTATCAAATAGTATTTTTTTTTTAATGTTTTTTTCAGTGAATGTTATCATATAACTAGGTTTTCCCCCAAAAGTGGATTTTTAACTCTTACATATGTTTAATCAAACATCCAAACGTTTCAAGAGCTATCTGTAGAATTTTTTTTATTAGTATTTTTTGTTTGTTTACTATTTATTCATAAATTAAACTTAATTATTCCAATAAAATAGAAAAGCAAAAAATATTATGAAAATCATTTCTGAATCGTTGCGCATGAATTTATTTTAGTGTTATGAAGCATGGTTTTTTCTTAAAGAATCAGTCATTTAAAAAATAAAATTCCGAAAATTTCTTTTTCGTGTGTAGACTATTTTTTTCGTAATCAATGTGAAGATTGAAAAAAATTATCATGGTTGCGTCATCTAAGACGGCTCGTGAAACGCTGGGCTAAGCGGAGAAAAAAGAATCAAAGTAATTTCGAAAAATAAAATTGGAAGTGCTGATTTTGTGAAGAGAAGGGAAAACGTTATACGAGAAAGCCATGATACGCACTCACGGACCATGCACTCACATCGTACGCGTTACACGCACACAAAAGTGCTGCCGTCAGAAAGAAAGGAGGAAATTAACATGTGGATTAAGTTATACCCTCGATAATAGCCCGTGCAACGCCGGGCCATGAAAGCTAGTAAATAAATAATGTTTGATTTTTTAAAAAACAAAGCTTAAGATATACTTGAACTTCTTACAGCCTTCCTTGAATTTATCAGATGCCCTTCTTACTATGAGTCATTTTAATTATAATTATTTCATTTTTTGCAGCATCTCTCACCCTCTTATTTCAACTGTTACTAAATTATCAGAAAATTATATCAATTTCCTTCATAACTGGATTTTTTCAGAAAACTCCAGTTATATTCAAAATTTCTGTATTGAAGCAATTGATAATTTGACTTAATCCTACAAATTAATTTTTTAAGTAAATTGTTGAATTATGTAGCAAGCTTTATTTTTTACTGCTCAGAAAGAAAGTTTATGAGTTTGTAATAATAAATGCCACCCAAGGTCACGTATATTGAGATAGGCACACTAGACCTTGGCCCTCATGGACTGTTGTGCCACTGAGTTTAGTTCAATCATTAATGTCCAAAATAATAAGACCATATGATGAGATGAATGATACTTGAATTGCAATCATTGTGTTACTAAAATAAATTGTAAACCATTAGAAGAAACTTCATTAAAATGAAGATACATTAAGCCAACTCTTTTAGTCATAAAAATCAACAAATCATATTGCAGAATTGTTTGTTTAAAGTGATTCACACATAGTTTAGCTCTTTGTTATACTACAAATTTGAGCCAAATATCAAAGCAGTTGCTAAATCAATGCAACATCACTTACTGAATTCAATTTATATAACTTTGTTTTTCATTGAAGTAGAATGTGATAAATAAATGTATAATATTTTAAAGAAATTTTATTTGTTTAACATACTTGCTTTAAGTCGAAATCAATTGTCAACATTTTTGATGGAGTGTTTGATTTTTTTTAAATATTTATTGCAACAATTGAATATAGAATATAAATATATACTATTTTTAAGCTTTTTTATACAGTTTTTCTCTTTTTCTATATTAGATCTCAGTTTTATCATATAATGGATAAAGTGAACTCCCTTAGTCCTCCTGTACCCTCTACTCCTGAAACTTCTGATAGTAGTTGGAATACTGACGAAGAAGATATATTTGAAATTGAAAATTCTTTACCAAATCTCTCTCCTCCTGATGTTGTAAATTCACTCTTTCCTCAGACCTCAGTTCCTTATTTAGATACCAGACAAAAATTTGAAGAGCATAAAGTTACAGAACCTGTTAGTAAAATTAATGAACAAGATATTAAGCATAATAGTGGACCTGATGCATTTGCTTTTAAAAAGTCTACACCTTCATCTGTTTCTTCAAGTACCAGAGATGTAAATTTGCGCATGTTCTTTAAGCAAAATCCTAATTTAAGACAATCTAGTGAAACATGCTCAGTTCTTGAAGTTTTAGAACCCTCCAGTAGTGATGGGGAAGAATGTTTAGTCCTTAAGAACAAATTAGCAAATAACTTCACCAATGAAAAAGAAGCAGAACAAAGTTCCTCTAGTTCTGCTTTAGAAACTTTTGGTCCTTATTCTAGAAGGCCATCCTCATCTGGCTCAAAAACATCTGGAAGCCACAGCAGTAGTAGTGGTAGTAGACCCAATTTGTTTCCTCCAGCTTCAGGGAATACACAAGTTGATACAAATTATTCTATGTTAGAAAAGAATAAGCAATCAGATGAAAAAGGAAATTCTCCCTCAGGAACTGGTAGTAAAAATTCAAGTAAACAGCTTATTATGGATAGTAATTTTTCTTCGGAACCAGACCTCATTAAAGGTACTCAGAAGAAAAAGATGCTTTCACCATTTTCAACTATGGATCGAGAGAAAAAATGCTTGAAAGATATGTCTTCTGATACAATTCCAGCAGACAGTTTAAATATAAGTACAGATAGTGAAAGTTTAGAGGCTGATCGCAGCTTTTCCAGTATAACTGAAAATCCCGATTCCTTAGTTTCATCCAATAACAATCCTGATTCTTCTGCAATTAGTACCCCAGGCAAAAAGAAAAATTTTCTGTTCAAATTTGCTCTAAGAGGCAGGTGGCAGAGTAAAGGATCCCCACGTTCTTTAAAAAATGAAATTTCTCCAGAAGAATTCCGTGAAACATATTCCAGATCAGCATCAATGGATAATGCACTACCTACTAGTCAGTTTGCTGCAAATTCTGATTGCTTATCTAGAAAAAATCATTTACCAAAAAACGATTCTGAAAGTTTACCAATTGAAGCAATTAATAAGGAGTTATCAAATAGTTGCGAGAGATTAAATGACTGCAATCTTTTCCCTATCCCATCTGTTAATGATAAAATAAATCAGAACAATATAATGGCTAGAAAAGGATTATTACCTCCACGTCGGGATCCACCTCCAGCTCCACCTTTAACTGTTGAAGACGATGATGAGCATTTGCAGGATCATTCAGATGATGATATAAGTATCAGTATTCAAAAATCTTCAGTTTCATCTTGTGTTGAAGGTTCTTCTCATAATTCATACATAAACTCAAGATCACCAGATTTGTGGCATTCTACAAACTCAAAATCACATTTTAGACCAGCATCTTCTGCTTCCCGTATAGACTCTCCATCAAGAGGAGAGGAAAATTTTCCCTTGAACAAATCATCATCAGCTTCTACTGAAATGCTTTCAGCACTTGATTCTTCCACTGCTGGTCGCCAGTCACCTGCTCCAAGTGAAGTCTCTAAAACAGAGAGTGCCCTTTCTCCACCTAGTGATGTTTCCAAAACTGAAAGTACACGTTACCTAAGTCAGCTTGGCAAAATTGAAGAAAGTGGGCATCTAGCTGCAATAAAAATAACTAATTTACAGTCTAGTGATGAGCAAAATATCAAAGAAGTTTTCTCAACAACTGATACTAAGGTCCCTAGTAAAGTAGGTTTATGCTTTATTTCCTTATTTTTGCTTAATTATTTTTTGGAAATCAATATAATAAATTACTGTATCTGATAAATTTTGACTTTCTTACTCGTTAAACAAATTATCTTAAAATTATTTGCCTGTTATCATTTTAATTATGGAAAAAAGTTTGTTTTTATGGATTTATAATTGCAGAACAAGTATTTAAAACAATATTTTTTAAGAATTTCATTTATGATATTGTTCTGAAAAATAAATTTTCATCAATTATTTGTATTATATATGTGTGTAGATAAATATACAATTTGAAAATTTGATTTTTTCTTTTTAGCACAAAAAATCGAAGAAAGTGAACTCAGATAAGCCTTGGTAAGTTTTTAATTTAAATTTAAACTTAATCATAAGGTTTCAAAATATGGAAGTAAATTTTGTTAACAGAGGTGTAATTTGATTTTTTTTTTGTGTGAATATTAACCCCTTGTGTCTCGCTCCCGTCAAATTAACGGGGTGAAATTTCCCTTTCTATTCCTTGTGCCTGTGATATTTCCAGGCTTTCGTGTTGAAAAGTACCTCACCAAAAAGGCTTCAAACAATCTATTTTTTAAGCCTGGAATATTGCTTATTTCTTAATCTATACACCAGATGGCAGTACCAGATTATTTGTAATGTGGTTAGCGATAATTTAATTTTTTTTTATCTAGATGTCAGCACAATCAAGCATATATAGTAGCGATACGTTTTGTAGTCTTGGGTCAAGTACTTAGTTACACTCTTCATGAAAACATGCTAGTTACATTCTCTGATAAAAAAAAAGAAATATTTTTTAATATTGTATGCATATGGAGTTAGAGTCAGGAAGATGAATCGGATTCTACTTTTAGTACTTTTTTTGTCACTGACTACAATAAAAATATCTGAACATTAGACATTGTAGACCAATATATTGCAGATTATTTTATTGCTCGAAAACGAGGTAAGAAGTACTAATAAGAAAATATTTTTTCATTTGTTAGATCAAACTATTTTGAACTTGTGTCTTATTTACAAAAAACAAGGATTCAAAAAAATCATATTTGATGTCCTGTTTAACTTTAGTAGATGAACTTACTGAAAAGTATTCTGTATCAGAAACCACTGCAAAATAAGGCTGGTGAAGCTTGGAGAATAACCCCAACCGTTTGATTTAAAGACATTTTATTAGACAGATACATCCAACTGGTAAGAAGCGGCAACCATCAAGAGAATGCAAAGTTTGTTGTTCCAAAAGAGGTGAAAACAATAAGAGATGCAGAAAGGAAACTCGGTACTACTGTTCAGATTGTGATGTTGGCCTTTGCATCTCATGATTCGAAATTTAACACACAAGAAAAAATTACTAATATTTTATTTATATTATGCATAAGTGTAATAAAATTTTCATTTAATGTTTAAAACACATGTTTTTTAAAAAATTTTCCCTTTGTTGAAAACCAGCATTTAGTAATTATAAACCTAAATGTTTGTTTTACTTAAAAAAATAAATTTCGTATTTCAAACTAAGAATTAATCCAAAAATTAAAAATGAATGCATATATTGAACATGTACTTATATAGTTTTATATAATTTTCTTGAATAAAAAAATAGGCACTTTAAGGACCGTTTTCTTCAAAATTATCCGATCGTCATGAGGTTAAAACAATTATTTCTTTCTAATAAATCTTTCATTTTAGTACGAATGTCTTTTATTGTTTATTAATTATATTGTAATAGTTTATCCACTTTGTAAAATAAATATTTCATTTTACTTCCTGCTCATTTTATATTAAAAGTATTGCATAAACTTTACGTGGTAGAATTGTATATAATGAGGTTCCAGATGTTTCTGGGAAAACAGAGACATGAGTATTCAAGGTCTCATTCCTATAACTATCTTATAATCATTTAGTTATTTGACTTCAAGATGTAAGCACACAACTTTTTTTTCATGAATTTTTTTCAATTTTGTGTTTTGGACCATTTGCAATTTAGCAATAGATGGTAAAATTAAGTAGTGTGCATGCATCAAATTTTGTGAGGAGCGGGGTAAATCTGTAAACAATTCTCTTGATATGTTTCATATAGCTTTTGGTGTTGAAACTTTAAAATGAACATATTCATGTTTCAAGGTAGATATTTGCTCATTTGAAAATGACGAGCATTCATGTGCAACCTAGCTCAAGCAAAACAGTTGAAAAGTTGAGAAACTGTACAAAAAATCATCTGATTAACCAAGAACTTGCAGGCATTGTAGGAATTGATTATGGAGTCTTGTGAGAAATTTTGAAGAACTTGCACAATTGATGTATTTTTGCAAAGTTTATTCCAAGGCTGAACAAATAATCAAAAGGATAAATGCATATTCTGATTTTTACTATGATGTTCTGAGCGGTTTAGAGAAGACGCGCAACAAAAACGACCTGAATTTTGCTTTCCAGGATGGGGCCTGGCTTCACATGACACTGCATCAGCCCTCACCTTCCTAAGGATAACAGTTTTTAGCTTATAACAGGTTTACTCAAGTAAACAATACTATGTTAGAGACATGAATCTGCTATGTGGCAATAACAAAACATACAAGATGTAATATAATAATTTAATTAATGAGAGGTTCATATCTCTTGTTTTCTAGTATAGAGTGTGTTTAACCCATTAAGTTAGAAAAATTAATATTGAATGTCTCAAGACATTGTAGTTGTGTGTATAATATGAAATTAAAATTACATAAAAGATTTATTTGTTTTGTAGATGAGGTTGTGTTAACCTCCATTCTATCTCAGAAAATTGAAAATTTAGATATGAATAGGTGAAATATTTCAATGTAAACGATAAATATTTTGAGAAACTGGCAATTTATCTACTTTTTTTGACATTTTAAACTTATTTTTGATGTATAAATTTTATGCTGAGTGGTCATGATTTTGTGACCTGTGTTGCTTCTGTCGAAGCAGGGGTTCGAGTCTAAGGGCCCGCTAAAGGTCTACCTTATAGATGAGATGATATGCATAAAATACATTACAATTCAAAGTTCTTATGTTGGTGTCGTGTTGAAGTTTGAAGAATGGAGTGCATCCTTAGAAATCACCCTTATCATTTGACATCATGAAGATTATTTCCAATTGCCTCTCATTGCTTTAAAATGCAATGTAATAAGCAAGTAATACATCAGTTGTAATTGAATATCTATGTAAAACTGTACTAATTGTTAACTTCTTGGTAGAAAAAGGGATTTTATAAAGTTCAGAACTTTTTTAGTACTTTTCAATAATTTATCAAAATAATTGGTAGTTGATTTTATAGTTAATTATATACCATGAAAAATAAGATCATCAGTGTTAGTTATATAATTTTGAAATGTAAAAATCCACCACAGGATTCATGCTGCCCACTTTATGACATTAATTCTAAGTCACTTTAATTTTTATGTGATATTTTTTGTAATAATTTAACTGAATTATAATTTTTTTTAAGGTATGAATTCTCTGATGAAGAGGATGTGATTGTTCCTCAACGATACAAAGCTGTATCTGTGAGCATGCATAGTAGTTCAGAAGATGAAGGAGCTGTAACAGGATGACTGATGTTTCCTATTCATTCTCTGTTTATATTTTATGATAAAGAGCAAAAATGGTGAATAAGCCTCTGGTCAGTTTATTCTTTTTATAAATTTATTGAAGTGGATACTTTTGTTATGAAAATTACAATTATTAGGATTCCAGCTAAAATTTATTACCTTGTATAAGGTATAATAAACAACTTGGAATTAAATCTTATAGGAAAAATAATTTGCGCAATGTGCGATTTTTGAATATTTTGTATAGATTTTTTTTTTAATCGGCCCCTTTCCCCAATCATTCATTATAATTCATTTTTCTGATGTTTGCTTATTTTTATATAGTTTGTGGAATAAGAAAATTGAAATGACATTCCATAATTCTGCATTAATATTTTTTAAAATCTTGTTGCGATCTGTTATTTGTAATAAGTATCATTTTATGCTGTTTTTGAAACATTGTAATGGAGGTTTTTTATTGAAATTTATCTCATTAGGATATTTTTTAAATCAAAAATTGATATTAATTTAATGTATATAATTATATAGCGTATGTATCTTTAGTGCAATGTATCTAATTTTGTATTAATTTAATTATTTATATATTATGTTGGAAATGTGCTTTTTTTTTTTGTTGTAAGAAATGGTAGAAATCAATCTCAAAATCGGCATTCTTATTAAAAGATTTACTAATTTGGATGTTTTAAATTACTTTCAAATTTTCTAATGGGATGAGGTTTTTTATAGAAAGTAGGGTAAATCAACCATATGAATCATAAACTATGTTGAGTAGAAATTATTGTTCACTGTCTTCATTTCAAGTATGTTTTTGTTCAAACTGTATGACTGTGTTCTGAAAAGTCTGTGATGGTAAAATCTATCATAATTGATAATAATAGAGCTTATTTGATTTAAAATGTAAAATATTTTAGTATAATGGAATATATACTTTAAAAAATGGTCCATATTTGTGTTTCCTTTTGTAGAAATAACAATGTTAATTTTGTTGTCTGTTTCTTAACAATGAGGCAACTATAATTGCATTGAAAGAATTATATTTGCTTAGAAATTAAACATGCATATTCATAGTTTTATATGAAATGAAGCTTAGTTCTATGTATAAAAATTGTGACAGTTATTTGCATATGAAAATTGATATTAAGTTATTATTGTAACTATTATATGACCAGTTTTTGAATATTTGCTCATTTATAATGTGTGTGTCACCTAAATTCTTAACAATTGCTTTAATATTCAATCAAGTTTCATAACCTTGTGCTGTTACAAATGAACTTTATGCATCCAATCTTATGAAAGTTTTTTGTAATCTTTCTTTATTTGTTAACCATGTACCCTTTATTTAATCTGTATATAGTTCATAGCCACTCTCACGTTTCACAAGAATGATGCCTTTATGTTTGGATCTTATGGATTCAAATGTAGTTTATGTTAATTTCAACTACATGACATGTAAGACAGTTTAATTTGAATTAATGTGTCTCCTACAGTCAATCTATTCATTCAAAAAGGTTTTTAAAATTTGTGCTTATAATGCACTTTTTTAAATCTTAGACTTAAATTTCATTTTGAAAGTTATGCCTTTGAAAGTATATAGCTTTGCTTATTATAAGATATTTAATTGTATTAAGAAATTTTGTGACTTTTAAAGATAAACTTGCATTACATAAGAAAGGTATTAATTTTGATAAATTCATTTGGCCAGAGTTTTAGTAATTATTCACTCATTTGTTACTCAGGGAATTTTTAAGGAATGGCATGCATGTACTGCCTTTTATCGGTCATGAAGATGCATGTATTTTGCTTAAAAACTTTTTAATGAAAGTTGGCGCATTTGTTTACTCACATTTCTGTTAAGTGTTTTTCGAATACATTTAAATATTTATATACCTATGAAAGGTAGCCCACCTAATCTTGAGACGGGTATTTTTCTACTCATCTGTAATGTTTTTGTATTATGTTTTTACTATGTGAAATATTCATTTTGTGCAAAATATGTATGATGGAGTCATGTTTTTGTAATGTAACCTTAAAAAAAAGAAAAAATAGTTTTAAGAAGTTTTTGTTTATTTAAGAATGTTTTGAAGTTCAAAAGTACTTGCCAATAAGCTTTAAATGATGGCGTTTAACCACTACAGTTCCTTGGAACATATTTGAGAATATTTTTCCCATATAAATGTGAAATGTTTTTGTTTTCTGTCTTTTGTAAAACCATTGTTTCTAAGTTTTTACGTATAATTATTTTCATAGTCTTTGTATATCTTATTTATTTGGATTTTTTTTGTTTATTTTTTCCACACAAAAAAAAGATATTTGCCATTTAAAGGTTTTTATGTATTATAATCTCACTTCTCTAAAGTATACAATATATTTTTTATACTGATTAATTTCAAATCACTTTTTATTCCTTTTACAATTGTTGTCTGCATATTGTTAAATATTTAAATAAAACTTTTGCCTTTTTGTCCAAACAATTATTCTTTTAAAACAGACTATGAAATTCCTGTGTAAACTAACAATTGTTTTTATAATAAACTTATTTTTACCAATGTTTACTGTTATTTTTTACTTAACTATACAAGATTACTTGTAATTCTTTTTTTTTTTTTTTTTTGTTTTGTTATGCAAGCTGAAATTTTTAAAATTGTGCTTTACCTGCTCTGTTAATCTTTTTATTTCATTCAAAAGCTACATTTTAGCAGGTATTCATTTAAATCTTTCCATTTCCAACAGAAGACAGGTAATAAAAAGAGTTTACTTTATCAAGTATTAAATTATGTTTTGATTTTTATAAAAAAAAAGGTGTATTTTTTCAAAAGAAGGCTGATAAAAATAGGTAAGCAATGCTTTTATTAACTATTAACTTTCACTCTTCATAAATTATAATTAAACATGCACTTGAATATAGTAAATGAACGATCATTAAAAAATGGGGTAGACAAAATTGCTAATCCTAACATATAAAAGTTGGAAAAGAACATTAGGCAAACTTATTGAATCTATTCCTTGTAGCACATTGATTTTACAAAATTCTTCTTACTTGTGGTGATGTTATGCTATTTCTTCCTATTATATGGTGATGCACCAGAGATGAGTTTCAAAACTTGAATATTGATAAGAAGTTGCTGGTATTTATTTTTATGTGAGTAATAAAAACAAATGTTTATTATTGATGGTTAATTTTTTTAAATTACAAATTTTCACAGCTTAAAATTTGGGTTGAATAAAGCAATGCCCTCTTGTTATATCATTTCAAAACTGATATAACAAGAGGGCATTTGTGGAGGGTTTAGAATGGGCTTTGATTACTTCCAGACAGCAATGCAACTCTTTCAATGAACTCTCATTCTGTTTAGAGGTTTATGAAGTTTTGGGACAGAATATCCTTCTCTTCTACGAAGGCACTTTTAAGCTGTGGAAAGGGATGGTGAATTGCAACTGTGTGTTTTGTCAGGAGCATCCCAAACATATGGGATCGGACATATTTTGGTATCGTAGAGTCTGACTAGCTACTCTATCCTCTGAATATCCTGTCTCGAGGTATTTGTTGACCTTATGTGAACAAGCATTATCCTCCATAAAAATAAACTAGCTACCAATTGCCCTATTGAAAAGCCTCCCCCCAAATGATACAGAAGGAACTTAACATTGGATCCGCAGCCATACACAAAATTATTCATGAAGAATTACATATGAAAAAAGTAGTTTGCCGTTGAGCTCCCCATAATCTAACTGAGCACCGAAAAGAGGAGCGTGTCAGAATCATTAAAGAAACCCTTAAATTGCTAAATAATGGTAGCCACCACATCATTTCTAAAATTGTAACCGGTGATGAAACGTACATACCATTTTTTGACGCTCCAACGTATCAAGAAAACAAAATACGTGTTTTGAAGATGATCCCACTCCAACAATGGTGAAAAGACAATGGGCAATGAAAAAAGTAATGTATGCCATTTTCTTTAGAAGTACAGGATTGATCAAAGCCATTCAGTTGGAAGGACAGAAGACAGTAACGGCAAACTGGTATACCACTAAATGTCTTCCAGAAATTCACCAAGAAGTTAATAATAGGGAACTAATGCTTCACCATGACAATGCATCTTCTCACACAGCTGGATTAACTGTTGAGTTTCTTAAACAAAATTAAGTGATAGAACACCCGCTTTATTTTCAGGATCTAGCAATGTGTGACTATTGGCTACTTTTTAATCTTAAAAAGAACTTACGAGGACGTTGTTTTCATTAAGAAAAAGATATAGATGTGGCTATAAATGCATGGTTTGAGGCATTTAATCAGTAGAAAATTCATTTACAAAAGTGCATTGATGCTGGAGGAAACTACTTTGATCACTCTAAAATTTTGGAGTGTCCCTCGTATAACTCGTTTTACAATTGCTTAGAATACTATATATTCCGGTGTTCACTAATCATTCGATTCTTTTGTTTCTATTAATATGTGCATGTATGGTAAACATTCTTGATGATTTTACATTAAATCAATCCTCTGACTAAAAAATTTCCATACTTGAAAAATTAAAATAAACCATGAATTTTTCATGAAATATTTTGAATTTTATTGCAAAATTTTAGTATTTGTAAATACAAATTGGTGCTTTAAAATGCAGCATACCAAGCAGTTAGCATAGTTGCCAACTTCTGAAAATGATAAAATAATGAGTGATTACTTCTTCAAGAGAATTCTTAAAATATAAGTAATGTCTAACAATATATTAAACACGAAAACAACCACCTTCCTATTATTTAAATAGCACAAAGAAAATTCCACAGTTAAGATATTTTGATAAGAAAATTACTTGGTGAAAACTTGGCTTTTACACAGACTTGATTTATAAAAACTCGTACACTAAGGTAAATTTTTTTAAAAAGGCATGTTATATAGTTATAAAACTAGAAAGTAATAACTTTCCAATATATATAAATGCTTTAAATTAAAAAAAGGTAAAATACATTTTAGATTATATTTATAAATAATAAATATAAAAGTTAACTTCAAGACTACCATCAAGTACACAAATATTGCTAAAATTTTTAGGTTTATTCACAACAGTACCCTTTGCTGATGTCAAAGATATTTAATGACACAAGCAATCCATAATTAAGCCCCTTCCCCCTTTAAATAAGAAACAATTCAATTTTCCTCTTACACTGAAGCAGAATTATCTATCACAAATGAAGCTAAGTGTTCAACATTTTTTAAGTCCAATCAAAATTTGGAATTTTTTGAAGTTTATTTTAAACTTGATATTTTACAGGATCAAGAAAAATGATGAGATATAATTCATATCCTTACTGACTTCAGATGCTGCTGCAAAAGGTCATTGTTTCATAAATTGAATTACATTTTCTCTCTATTCAGAAATTAGTTCACTAGAATCACAGAAGAATATAGTCTTTCCACTCCAATACTACACAACAATATCAAACTTTGGAAAAATTTTCTGAAAAGAGGACTAGCATGGTCAGCTGTAGTCAAAGTAACAATTCTAATAACTAAGTAACAATAATTCTTTTTAATTTTGAAAAATCAAAGAATCATAATATTTGAACATATTAACACAGTTATCAAATCTGAAATTTTACAAGTAGAATACATACAAGTCTAGTGACAGTTTTGAATTGGATGGAGAAGACATGCATGGAAAACAATGCTCTGTGTTTGGTGGAGTCAGATGGTGTGATCTATTATGAGCTGCTAAAATCACAAGCGAAACCATTAACACTGAATGCTATCCACAACAAATGATCAATTTAAATCCAGCTTTGCGTGAAAAGCTACCAGAACATCAAGGGCAACACAGTTATTTTGCTTCATTTGCCACACACTACAAAACTGGGTGTGGAAATAATTGAAGTGTTAAGTTGGGAAATAATTTTGTAAGTGGCTTATTCATTAGATCTGGCTATATCAGATTTTCACTTATTTATATCGATGGGACATGCACTTACCAAGCAATGCTTCACATCTTACGAAAATGGCTTGCCTCAAAAAAGGAACAGTTCTTATGGTGTGGCATCCACAAATTGTCAAAGAAGGGAAAAATGTATAACAGGCAATACTTTAATATATATTTCCCCAATACAATAAACAAATTCTGGCTTTATATTTACATGCCTGGTATATACCAACATATTTTCAAAATCTAAATCACCAGATGAATTTCTAAAACTATTTGGGGCTATGGTAGAGCATTATTCCATAGGTCATTAAAGTAGAACTAACTGAACAGTCAGAACTAAAACAATTAAGATGTTGACTCAAGGTTTTCCTCTTGGCTGGAGTGCCATTTTAAGTGGCAATCTCATCCTGCCATAGTTAAAAATAACAAGGTATATTTGCCAGACTTTTAAATCAAAATAAAATTTAAAAAATCTGAAAACATTCAACACTTTTGTTACACTAAATAGATTATACATATCATGTTTTAATCAACAGCTATTTTGGATTAATGTTGTGTTATAGCTATATTCAAATGATTATAATTTTTTAAAATCAAATTAATGAACTGCATATAATTAAAAAGCAATCTCTCCTCTCCCTCTTTAATTTTATAAAACATTATAAGCGTGAAAAACATTACTTATGAATAAAAAAGTTGAACAAATTTTAATGGCCAGCAATTTATCCTATTCACTACAAATAGGACATTTCATATGCAATCCATTTCAATTTATACTGAATGTGTGTGTGTATATATATATAAACACATATTTCTTTTTTTTTTATTTTAAAATGAGAGAGAGCAATGACTTCTGGAAACCTCTTTTAATCAATCTATAAAAGCTCAAGATTATTCTGTATTTATCGAAGAAAAGATTGTAAAGACCAAGAAATAATTCTTATTAAGACAATTAGATATATCTTCAATTTCACTCATTATGAAAAGATGTATACTTGTATATAAATATACACATCCTATATTTTTTTTAAAAAATTGCTGGAAATATATATATACCTTTGTTTTCACATTTAAATGCCCATTATAAAGCATTAAAACTTTGCTCAAATTATACACTGAATTCAATAATTTAGTGCAAGTTCCACCATATTGTTGAATATATATATGGATATTGCTGAGAAACAATTCATTTTAAACACACAAAAAATAGATGAAAAAAAGAATACATTTCCATAAAAAGTTCTTTTATTAACAATTGTGATACACAAGCTTTCACATGAAAAGCTTGTTCAGAAATGATGACTTGTGATATCAGTAAGCAATGGACTTAAAAGCAATGACATTATCTTTAGCAAACCAAAAACCAAACCAGGAACCTGCTACAATGCTTCTCTTATCAAAAACGGGAAAGTGAGTATTTTCTTAAAATAAAATGTATGAAAAAATATTGAGTAATCAGGATGACAAATAAATTAAAAACAATGGAAATCCCAAAACTTGAGATGAAAGAAAAAACTCATATGTAACTTTTGTTACTTTTATGTGTTTCAAAAATAACAATTACTAAACTTTATAATCAGAGATCAAATAATTTTCATTTGTTGATCATACAAATCCCACTAAACAATTACAATTTTTATAGTACGAATTTATAAAAGAATTATATTTATACAAAACTACATTTTTAAATCTGTACTTATAATTTGTGCAGTGATTGCAAAGGGATCCTGACAAGGCTTGTGGGTTTAAACTACGAGGCACGACTCAAAGTAGATGCAGCGATTATATAAATATATAATGCCATCCACTTCCTTCATTTGGTCTCAGTCGATGTTTCTTTTATGTTTTGCGTTTCAGGAAAATGTTGATTGGGAATAGCAAAACATAAAAGATAGATGAATAAAAGTTATGCTGTACATAATTATCACTCTACACATTAGGATGAATAGATGAAGCAATGTTCTTGGAAAGTTTCTCAATCTTCATCACCGTCCCTTTTCCGCTTCTGACCTCGAGGGCCTGAAAAAGAGAAAACTATTTAACAATACTGAAACATAATAGCACAATAAAGAGTCTGATAAGAATTAGCATTAAAAATAAAAGATTAATAGAAAATTATAAAAAATTCTGGTTGAACTGCCAAAAACTGCATGGGGACTTTAAATATAGAAAACAATATTCCATATATAATCAGATTTATTAGACTATTCTATATATTTAATTCACTAACATATTAAGAAATTTTAATTATTTGATGATAATGAATGACAAGACATACCTATTAAGCACATCAAACTTAAAATTTTCACAGATGATTTTGTAGCTTATTTATACTAGAGCAAGCAATCAAATTTTTATAATTTTGGTCTTAATTTCATCAAATTTTTTAATTATACACATTTATTACCAACAAACAGCATTCATAAACACATACTGAGATCTGAAGGCAAAATTGGTAAAAGTTGACATGCCTGAATATTGGAAATATTTATCAACCAAGTTTGAGAAAAGCTTGCAGATTTAATATAAAATTATTTCTTTATTTTGAAATATTTACAGATAGAAGCCCTCACTTTACATATATTACACTCTTCAATACTTCACAGTAAATAAATAGCAACAAATACAGAAATACTTCTCATTTGAAAGCTCTAAGTAATGTTTTGTTAAAACATGGTATCTCAAAGGTTGGAAATATAGAAGAAATAAATAAAAATGCATCAGAAATACAATATATGATTACTTTCAAATTAACGAGTCCTATATACAAGAATATAGAATAAGAATCGAGTAAAAATGGTAATCATACATAAGATTCCTAACTAAAATATAGCAAAAAAGAAATGTTTAATAATTAAAGAAGGGGGGAACCCTAAACAAGTAGCATTAAAAAATTTTTATAAAATCTTTTATATCTAGTTATAGAACAAAAATATTTATCAATGACAATTTGCAAGGTGGAATACTACAATATCAGATATTAATATTAACAGTAAAATAGGTATCAAATAATGATCAAAACTTTCATGTTTACTTGAATATGATATCGACAACTAATCTCAATCACGAAATAAATAGGACAGTATACTACTTTATATTGTAGATCTCTAAATGGTACACTTATACATATTCAATCATAATAGTCAAAGAAAATTTGAATCTTACTTTCTCCTTCTTCATCTTCATCTTCCTCAGCATTAAATTCATTTCCTTCACTATCTTCCTATAAATTAAAAGACAAAAATATATGAAACATTGATCTAAACAGGATAGTTTGTAAATCTATTGAAAGCTATTGCTAACTTCTATAATAAGATATTTTAAAATTTAATTAAATCTTACTTCTTCATCTGCATCATCGTCATCTAAATCATCCTCGTCTTCCTCATCTGCATTTGCTTCATCATCATCTTGCTCATCTAAAAATACATTAAAGCTATTCATAAACAGTTTTAAAAATCTCAATTACATTACTTGGCACATTCTTCTAATGCACACATCGCTTAGTTTCATTTCAGCATACATATACATATTTAATACTTATAAATTATATTAAAATATCTATTTTTAAGAATGGAAAACTGTTTGAAACTTAAGATTTAATAAAATAGAAATTTAAAATTATACTAACAATCAAGAAAAATATTTAAAACAAGTGTATATGTATATTTGAAGCACTTAGAATCTGATAAACAAAAATCTATAGCATTCTATATTTTTAAAAAAATATTGGTTAATATAAGAAAATATATTTTATATATGTATAACTTGCCTTCTCCTTCCTCTTCATCTTCATCATCACTATCCCCATCTTCATGAGCATCATTTTCATCATCGTCATCTTCATTCCCTGCAAAATAAGAATTATTTCTCTTTAAAGAAATCAAGAGGATACAGCTGAACTAAATACCATTAATTACTAGAATGAAATTTTTTGGAAAACAGAATTGTACTTTTAAATAACTGATAAAACTTAAAATAATTTGCATTATATTTTAGGTTTACAATATGAAATTATTTTAACAGCAATAAAATATGCTGAAATTTTAAACTCAAATACCTTTACAAGAGTCAACCTAAAGTCTTGTAAAGAAGGATGGGCTTTGTTCAAAACTTTATCAAGGAATTCCTTTCCCTTTTAATTATTTTCTGTGAGCATCATACAGTTTATGTAGGTATACAGGTATGTAGCGGTACCATCTATATAAGCCAGTAACTACCTCCGCACCAAGGTGATCATTTTGGTGTAGTGGATAAGTTACTCGGCTTCGGTTCCAAAGGTACCTGGTTCTATCCTACCGGATAAGCGCGCCACTTCAAGGGATATCAAAAATAATATTATCATTGTTGGCATCTGATGTTTTACTTTAATTTTAAAAAATTCCACTCAACTTCCCTTTTTGGCAACATTTTCACCCTCATGATACACTGGAAAATTAAGCACCCCCACCTGATTCAATTTATATTACAAGTTTCCAATTTGGTAAATTTGAGGGGAAAAATCCTCTTGGCTTATACACAGATCAGCTTATATTCAGAATGAGTGAGTGAATATTAACGTCGCACTGTTCAGCTAAACGAGGGCTTTTGGCGACGGACCATGTAATTTTGAACCATGGTCAAGTGACGTGGACGACACCTTGGCTGGCACCCCCCTCTCCTACCACACCAACGAGAGGATGTTTGAGCTCTCGACAGATTTAACGTGCATCGCTCCAGTACCTCAGTGGTACTGGGCTCAAACTCATGACATGCTAGCCATGATCCAATACCTTGACCACTTGGCTACCACAGCCACCAGGTTATATTCAGAAATTATATGGTATTTAATGAATTGTTCATCATTAAATGCTGATGTAATAATTTTCTTATTCTTAAACTTAATAACATGAATAAAATTATAAAAAGACCATTTTCATAACATTTTTAATTTTTTCACTTCTAAAAATAAATCTTATTTACCAGAAAATGAGCAAAGTAAAAAAATTAAAGCAATGCATAAATAAGAAAGAAAAAAAAATTGAGAACCAACCATCATCATCATCTACTTCTGAATCCTCAGCTTCTTTATCATCCCTATCATAACCATCCAAATACTTTAAACTAGAAATAAGTCCAAATACTTCTTCTCTGTAGTTATCTACACCCGTAACTTCGCAGTTGAATAAATCCAAATTTTTTAAGTTTTTAAATACTTGCTAAAAGAAAGAAAAATAATCAAATAAACTATCTTTAATTTATTTTAAGAAAATACATATTCCTCACAACACTTGAAACATTTTCTGTTAACTTATAGAACTGAAATATTTTAAAAACTTACACACAAAATTAACTTTCTACAAAAATATTATAAATAATATTACTGAACCATTTTTGAATTGCAGCTGATTATCTTATCAGACTATTTATATCATAATTAGCAAAACAAGCATAAAATATTAATATATCTTAATAAATATGATCAAAAACTAAACAATTAAAATTTTGTTTTATTTTTCCATCAAAAGTGAGAATTTAGTTTTGCATTTATATAGCTTTCAAAGGTGAATTTTATAATATGAAAAACAAATATTTATGCATATCTACACATTTAAAAATTACAATTATTTGAATAAATTGTGTTACTAGTTTACAAACCACATTGTTTGAAGTCTACTTCCCAGAGAGAAATAATCACGTTCATTGTCTTTTTGAATTTGTATTTTTTGCAATCAATTTTAGATCTACCAGAATACAGCTTTTTCAGTACTATTTTAATGTTAACAAGGATATTACCGGACAATTACGTTATTCCCCCCCCCTTCTAAATTCAATATATTGAAAGGAACACAGATGCAATAAATTATCATTAAAATATGGGACAATCACCAATGTCCCATAGGAAACAGTATTTCAGATTCTATAATTTCTGATGTACATTTGCCTTTTATTACATACTAATCACAATTCCATTATTCAGTGGTTGAGAAATCAGATTACAATTTCTGTTTAAGTTTGTGCTCACACACACAGTAGATTTTTTTTAATATATTAAATCAAAATATTTTATAACCTTTAAAATATTTATCAATTTTAACACAATTTAGTTTTATTTAAAAATCTTGGTTTTAAAAACCTATTACCATATATTAAAAAAAATGCTAGTATGTTTTTCTTTAGCAGAAAATACTTAAAAATAAGGTTTTCTCTGTGATGAGAACAATCTTATTAACTTCATATCTTAATTAACAAAAAGAATGTTTGCCATTTTTGTTAAACTTGCATAATTAGTCAAGTCATCTTTTTTTAGTATGAAATCTGAAATAAACTTTTTACTAACCAAAGGCTTTAATGTTTCAATGTCTTTAATTTTATTTCCACTGAGGTTAAGATGTGTAAGTTTTGGACTGTCATGCAGCCAATTCAAGCCACCAGAGATCCTGTTGTCGCTCAATTCCAACTGTGAAATAAAAAGAAATAAAGAATCAACACCCAGTATATATTTCAATGCAGCCTTGAAATCATAAAGGGGGGAGGGGGGAGACTAGAGTTTAAATATAATTTGTAACTGAAACAAATAGTACTCTAAAGTGAGCAAATTATAATTTAACTTCAGTATAAAAATTTATTCATTTAAAAATTAAGTATCCACATATATTCCAAACTACTAAATAAATTTCAAAATAAATAAAGATAAAAAACACACCTTAGATTCAAGTTATTTATGGGAATGCAATTTATTCTTTAGAATTTGGCATATGCAGTTTTAAAAACAAGTCTTTCAATTAAAAAATAAAATAAAAATGTATTTTTGAAAAAATAGTTATACAATATTATAACAGATTAACACAAATATACATGCTGTTTCAGAAACAATGTATTGTACAGTAGCAAGAAATCAGTAGTCACCCCCACTCTTTCCTTTTTCCTATTTTTCATTTTCTATATTACTTCACTACATATTAATTAGTTTTACTGTTATCACAAAAAGAATCACTCCAAATTTAGCAAAAATTTCTTTGTAGCAGGTGAAGATTACCATCTAGCCTACACAATACTAAAGCACATTTATTTCCTAAACCTCTACAAATGGTTTTATTTTTTTACATCACTTTTTTCAATTTTTTCCCCCCAATAATATTAATTTTCCTCATTATTTTCCCTCTAGCACATTTTCAAGAAGTTCTTATTGCAAACTACTTACTACTACTTGAAAATTACTTGCTCCAATAAATGCTTCAATTTCAAACATTTCCTAACATATATCAGACATGGTATCACATTTCACAATATACTATTAGTGATACTGCAATAAACCCTGGTTATATTTATTGTACATTAAATTTTTTTAGCAATTTTACTATCTGATTATATAACAGGTATAATAAAAAAGTTGATTAAAAAAACATTTATAAACTGGTATATGACTATGTATCTAATATCCAGTACACCTTCACATTTATCTATGTAATTCTCATAAACAAGAAAATGGTTAAAATACGCTTTTACAGCCTAAAAATTTTCTTTCAACACTGACTAGTGCTTAGATTCAACTCCTAATGTATATAAATAACAGAACTTATTAAATTAAATATATAAAGTAAACATTTTAAATTTCGATGTAAGCTATCAAAACTTTAAAGTACTGATCTTATTCAGCAAAATATTGATACCATATTATCAATCAAAAGATATAAAATAAACAAAATTTTAAATCCCTTAATATTCACATGTTTTAAAAATTATTAGCTTTTAAAACAAACATATAATGAACATTCTCTTCCAAGTTAGATTAAGCCCTATTTTTAAAGTTACTACAGTAAATAAACATTTCAATTTAATACATAAATAAGTTTGTTTACCAAATACATTGCTAAATTTAACTAATAAGAAAATGCCTGTATATTGAAGTTCCTAAATTTTAAAACTTATTGCGGAAATATTTAGAACTCAAAGTCCTTTTTTCCAAATTTAAAATATATATACAATTATAAATTATATAGTTTCACACCTTTAAAGTATAATATTTAACATAGTTATGTAGTAAATATAATATTTCCAATATAGTTATTTTTAATAAAAATAAATAAAAAGCCAAGTAGTAGGTGAAACAAAATAACTAAAATATCTATCATATGGATACAAGTACATAGGAAAAGGAGGGGGTGGCTCCAATAGCAGTCAAGATTAGGACTGCTGAGCTCCTATTTATACTTACAATATTTTAAATAATGTTTTACGTAAAGTATTATTTTCACCCCTTCAAAAACTAAGAACTATTAAAAGATTCTGAAGCTCAATGCTCAACAGTCATTGCTAAAATATCAATGCTGAGAAACTTTCATTCTTCACAAAGAAATTCATTCACAATAACATGGAAATTTTAACTAGAATAGAGCATTTTATTTTAGATTTCATGTTAATGCAAACAATTAAAATGGACTTAAGTTGTTTTGCATACATAAGGTTGAATCCCAGCACAACTCGCTTATGTCGCCAAATTTTAGGAGATAAAGTTTACAATTTGGCAACCTTGCAAAATTCAGGGAAATAGTAACCCTATTCGGATCAGATTTTTTTCAGTTTTTTAGGATTTGGACAGTGGTTATTGTTTCTTGTCATTCAGATTGTCAACTTGAAGGTTGTGTTAAAGATTTTCTAAAAAGCTAAAAGTAAAGGAATGAGTGGATATTTCTTTTTTTTTTTAATGAAACAACTGCTAAAAGAATGTTTGAGAGAAAGGGAGATGCGTTAATAAATTCAATTTGGATGCTGTTTTCTCTCATTATTGCATCTTAAAAGCAACGGTTTTTATGTTTTCTTCTTGAAGCCATTTTGGAAACCATATTTTCTTTTTTGAAGCTCGACGAATGGATATTTTTTCTTTTGAATGAAAGAGGTAAGAAAGAAATGTTTGCTTTGTGAATGAGCCAATGATAAAAATATTTTGGTATGGATGTCCAATATTTGAAAATAATTTGAGTCAGAGAGAAATGGAGTTCATCAGCTTAAAGCATTCATATTGGATCCCCCCACTGCTGTATTTTAGAACGTTTTCTTCGTAAAAACATGAATGGATTTTCTTCTGAATAAAAGGTAAGAAAGTAATGATTGTTTTTTGTATGAATGAATGATTGATAGAATCTTGGTATGGTCCATAATTTGAAAAGAATTTGCATTTAATTTCTTATTTTTGATTTGATGTTTCCTATGTTGTCCATTTTAGAAACAACGTTTTTTCGATGTTTTTCGTCTCTTGATGCCACTCTGAAAACCACGTTTCCCCCTCTTGCTTTTGTCTCTGACGCCATTTTGAAAAATGCAGTTTTTTTTCCTTGGTGCCATCTGGCGAAAAAAATTTGCCACCAAATACAGCAATAAGCTGTGCTAGAATTTTACTGGATAAGTGTATCACTTGAACATTATAAATGCTCCAGAATTCATGTATACAAGTAAATAAACATTGTTGGAATTTCCTTTGAGCAACGTCTCCCATTGCAGCTTTTTTAAAAATAAATTGAGTTTTTAATGCTTTATAACTATTTCTAATATTTTCACTGGTTTTCAATAAACTTTGTTAATGAAAAATGATTTAATACAAGACTGTCTAAAATAATTTAAATATTTATATGCATCTGTCAACACAGGTAAATTTCTTCAATAGATATACAAAGAAAACAGAAAACTTAGCAGACAAATATTTCTTTTATATAGAAGCACAAAGTCCTCAGCTTGTGATCTGAAGTTTACAGACCCCTGGTATATAAAATTAAGTACAACAAAGTTTTGAAACTTAATAAACAAACATCAAAATATATATTTCAGGCTGCGACTTAACCCTTTAACATTCATTGGTTTCACACTAAAACCCCACATTAAACATTTTTAAAAAAATTTAATTAAATTTTTTTTTTATCCCAATAAGAGCTTTTTTTAAATTTTGCTCGTTTTCCTAGCAATAGATGACAACATTATGGCGATAATTAATGATTGAGACCTACTAAACAGAAAATTATTGACATTTCTTAAAATTTGGTAAATTCCATTAGCTTTAAGAAATATTAAAAAAATAATTTTAAATTATAGCGCGAGGTCTTTCTATGCTTCCTTCAAATTATTTACAGCTTTCAGTCATTTTGATAAGAAAACAGAAGAGTAGAAAAATGAAATTAAAATCTATGGTTTCACCACGAAACCAAACTCCAGTAAGGAGGGTCACATTCTTACCCCTCGCCACCTCTCATTGTCTAAGCCATGCATTTGCACCACCCCTTTCTAAAATCAATCACACTCCATTATTGATGCATGTGAACTATAGTCTAGCACTTCTGCTCTTTCTCCAACATCTAGAAGCTATAATTCGCCCTGTCAAATTTTCACTGAGTTTGCTTCTGTGGCTATTCTTGGTACCAGTATACTCTATTCAAATTGGCTATGTCAATAGGATAAAGGGTCCCAACACAAAGAGGCTATAACTCAGTTTCCTTCCTATGGATCGTTTGGACTAATAGGTGTCTGTAAGTTGTGAAAAAAGTAAGTAGTAGCTACTTCAAAAGCATTCTCCAACACATGCTATGCTCCCGGTGTAAGGGGTGAACCACGGGTGTCTTTTAAGGAGATTCAATGGTTCATTTGGTCAACTGACCCTCCATACTTCAATCTTGACATTTATACATGGGGCGAGTTCTGCTTATGAGCCAACATTACAATATTTTAGGGATGGGAGCTCAAAGACAGATGCTCCTTAGGCATTTTGTATATTTGAGCTATTCTCAGAAAAGACAGAAATATCAATCTAGCGTTTTCTTGCCTTTCTTAATATTGCTTCATGTAATTTCTGGCAATTTTTTTAAGTGCCCCACCCCCCAAGGCGAAAAAACCTTGGCGGGATAAGTGGCCGATTCAACAATTCAAACCAAATTTGTATTAAAACTAAAAAATGCAGAAAGTTAAAAAAAAAATTAAAAACTTTAAAACTATTTTTCCTTAATTAATCTTGTTAAAATATAAAAGTTTTATGGTCATAGAATATCAAAATTTTCCCCCTGAATAATCATTTGGATTGTTAGTTTGAATAGGAAAAATGGACCATTACTGTTCACTGTGAAACCATAAATTTCTCAAAATTGAAAAATGCTAAATTTTTTTTCTTCGTATATTTAGGATCATCATGTTTAATAGTCATTTTTGAAATTATTATGTGAATTTTTCAAAGGGAATATATAGTGAACTTTAAAGGGTTAAACAATTGAAGTTATTTTCAAATTGAAAAAAGGGAATTTTTTTAAATTTACTGAAAACTTTCAAACTTGTGAAAGATTAAGATGTTTGAAAGCTTTTATTAATCTTATCAAAAAAGAACCATTTAAATAAATACTATTATTTAGTAAGATAACAATACACTATGAAAATTGTTTAGATGATAAATATTAATATTTTATTTAAATGCAAAAACTCTACAAAAAATACTTAACAAGTTTCTTACTGACAGTAAAAGAGTACAATAAACATAGTTGCACTATATACTTAATAATTCGTATCAATTAAAAATCAAATAGAAATATTTAATGAAAAAATATATATTGCTATGAAAATAGATAACATTTGAAATCTGGAAAATATACAGAATAAGTATAGAAATCACCAATCATTTAAATTACTTTTATTGCTACAAAAAAACCTCATTAAGTAGTTCTGATTTTGATGCTGAATAGATACTAATAAAGCTAAAAAAGCTTATAGTGTAACTTAAATCAATTTTATCAGAAACCAGAAAAATACATTTTACGTAGCATTCTTCTGTATAATTTATATGCCTTTTAGTGATAACTTAGTTAACCAAATAATGCTAGAAAAAAGTAAATTCAATTTATATATATTAATATTAAAGCAATACAGCAATTCAATCTCACCTTTTTCAGATTTGGCAGTTTGGGAAAACCTTTAAGGCTGATGAGCCCAACATTAATAAGGCTCAGAGACTCCAAATTTACAAATTCATCAGTCAAACCAACAATTGATGTGCTTCGACAATTGTCTAGATTTAATTCTTTGATCTAAGAAATAAAAGTGTTCGACAACAGTCCATAAATATCCAAATTTAAAATATATATATATATATATTTTGAGCATATTTTAAGGTTATTTTACATTATCAATCAAAATCAAAAAATTAATCTCAATAAATCTACAGATAAAAAGGGCATTTACATAAATATTACATTAAAGCAAATAAAACCATATGGTTAAATTTATAAAAATTTATTAGTAGGTTAGTTTGAATTATCGGTAAAATTACAAAAAATTTTTTTTTGGAAATGTTTTGTTTTACTGACAGGAAATTCTTTAGCAGTAAGATCAAGGTAATGTTTGAATCTAATATCTATACATTAAATACCAAAAATATCAAATGTCAGAAAAATATTACTTGAGAGAGGGAAAAGAGTTTAATTTGAAGTGCATATTTTATTAAGATCTTTCAAATACAAACAATTTAGACAAATCTTACAAAACAATACTTAAAATAATCATGCATAGTATATTTTTTCAATCCCAAAAATTTACAATTTCAAAAAACTTAACACTTATTATTAATCAGAAAAATTACTTTGTTTAAATTTAATCTCATTTGTAAAATAACTATAAGAAAATGTCAATAAAATCACAAACTTTAAAATTAAATACTTTTTCAATCTAAAATATTTTTTATTTGGGAATTATTTCCTTTACAGATTAAATTAATATCTATTAAAGGAAAAAATTCAAAATTAAAAAATATTTCTCAAAAAAAAAAGCAAATTTATATTTAAAAATTATATTACAAGTTTAAGCCTTAGTTGGCTAATTTACAAATCCATTAATTTTTAATGAAAAAAAAAACGGAACTGAATATTTTCTTGCAAAAAAAAAGTAATTCATATTTATCCATCAATAACTTTTAACAAATTACTTACAACATTTACAAATAATTAGTATAAACTATATCAGTAAACCCGTTAAGAACTAATCTGTTTCATACTACCATTCGCCTTGCCGCGTTTCATTCACGATTAATTCCAAATGAAAAAAATTTTAGACACTGCTGAGAAAACTTTTTTTTATTGGATATGGTTCATGTTTGTGAGATTTACTGATAAAAAACATACCTTAATTTTCATTACAAAAGTTCTGTTATTTTAATTCCACAAATACTGTTACAACACGAGAAAGTACATTTAACCCCAACTCATGTACGATGTAAATAACAGGAGCAACGACATACAGTAAAAGTTATTCAAACAATATACTTTGCAAAACAATCATAAATGCAAGAAACTCAATTGATATCAAAACTATCTTAATAATTAACTACAAACGTTCAAAGCGATTAATTACATTAAATGTAATTATCTGACTTTCGGCGGGTACTACGCGGTACTTTTGAAATACACATCACTACGGAAGCATCATCACTCGCCATTGATTAACAGTAGAACACGATAACATCCAAGCTTTTTAGATAAGCAAACACAAGTTTATAAATCAAAAATTTTACTAATTCTTTAAAAATAAATATTGTGTTAAATGAAAATAACTTTTTACCATGGATGGGTTCCTTCCGCGCTTTTCCAGCTCAATCCGTTTCTCCATGTTGCCGAATTTAGGACTTGCGAAAGCGTTAAAAACGATGCTCACTTGTTCAACAAGATGAGGAGCTCTGTTGCCAATAATAAAAGTTGTAATAATTTTTCATTATGTCCATTGTGTGTAATTAAAAAATTAACAAGTTGATAAAAATATCTATTTTTTTTTAAATCCTTTTTTCATTATTTTTTTCTGGATTATAAAAAAAATAACTTTCACAATTTAGCATGAATATTTTTTTATTTTCTATGTCGAAATAATGAATGCATAGTCTAATAAAATTCTATTGCTGCATCCATGGGATCAAAATATAAGAAAAGCCATTTCAATGAAACAGTAGTTTTTAAACTGTATTTCGGGGTTTCACGCAAGTCAAATTCAGAGGTTCCGTGTGTCAAAAAAAATTCGAAAGGAAAATTATAAATGTGTAAGAAAAATGGATTCATGTGGTCCATGGAAATTATAGGACCACGAGTATGTAAAACAGTGTTTTCCAATTCAAATAGCACGTGGCTGTAATTGTTATGCTTGTATCATGCGTTTTGCTTTAAACACAGTTTTTAAAAGTGTTTTATATTTTAGTTATGTAAGTAAGTGCATATTTCGTATTTAAAATTATAATAAATATTGTAGATCTTTTCTTATCTCACCACACCTATGCCCACCTATGCCCGTGGAGGGACCGCAACACCTTGAAAAAATTAGAAATAGCTCATACCCTGAAAAAGTCTGCCCCCACCACTGATGTACTATATTTTTAATTATAAAAAATAAATATATTAATGAGCACATATTTTTTCTTATCTATTCTTATACTTCCAAGAAAGTCGTTATAATACAAGGGAAAATTTGAAAAACTCGCTCCAATTCTTTTTGTTATATGAGGAAGGGTTCGAAAGATATCGGACTCGGCATATAACATGAAAACCTTTTGCAGTAGAGCGATTGCGATAACGTTTCTGTGGTACTGCGTTCTCCCCCTTTTCTGAAAGAGATTTGACCCAAATCACGTGATGTCAGTGGCTCGCCACTGCGTCATGAATTGTAGGCGGATATATTTAGTAACCAGCAATCGAAAGAAATGGCCTTTGTTGAATAGAGTATGAATACACCAATTTTGCGTTCGCTTGGGAAGAGTGCCACGAACATTTACGAAATGTCGAAGCATATGTATGGCAGTGATATATTATCACAAACGCAAGCTTTTGAGTGACATCGACGTTTCAGAGAGGACAAGGAAAGTATTGAAGATAACGATTCCCCTGGACGTCCAAAGACTTTCCACCCAGCTGAAAACATCTAAAAGGTTTCTGCGGTGGTAAGTAAGAACATGCTTCAAACACTGGCACAAATAGCAGAATTAGTTGTGATATCCGAATATGTCAACGGATACTGACTAAGTATCTTAACACGCATAGGGTGTGTCAACAAATCGTTCTCCTCATGTTAAACAAAGTTCAAAAGGCAATCCGAATGGAAATGGTGAATGACTTAATCTTGGTTGTTAATAAAAATCCTATCCTACAAGCCAGAATTGATAATGTTGACGAGAAATGGTGTTTCTTATACGATCCACAATACAAGAGATCATCGATAACGTGGAAATCACTACCATCTCCACGCAAGCAGAAATTCCGCTAAGATCGCACTAAGGGAAAAGTCATGCTAGAGGTGTTCTTCGATATCAAGGGCATTGTGTGTGCATCTGGAATTTATTCTTGAGGGATACACTGTCATCAGAGATATCCTCTATCTAGATATCCTGCGTCGTTTGTGACAATCGTTCCGAAACAAGAGACCAAAATTGTGGGCTGAGCAGTCATGGGTACTTTTGTATATCAAAGATTCTACCCATCATTCCCTCCTCGTTACCAACTTTCTTGCGAAGATGAAAACAACTGTTTAACACATCCTACTTACTCCGCTGATCTCACCCCCTGCGATTTCAGCCTATTTCCTGAATTGGAACGTCACTTGCAGGGTCGTCGATTTCAATCTGCAGGTGGAGTTAAAAATGCATAGCAGGCTGAATTAAAGAACATAGCTCAAAATGAATTCCAGAAATTTTTCGATGACCTTTACAAGCGATGCAAATGTGTGTTGTTGCTTAAGGGTCTATTTTTGCAGGAGGATACATTTCAATAATTTAATTGGTAATAATTTTAAAGTTTTAGGAAATAGAAATTGGTAATATAAAGTAAAGAATTTTTGAATCGTACCTCGGATGTTATTACTATTAAAACAGATTTACACAACAAGACTTAAATTACGATCTTTCACAGAAAAAATTAGAAATAATATTTAATATAATGTAATAATTAATAATGTATGTTTAAACCAAAGAACTGATTAAAAAAATATAACATTGTGTAACAATTTGTAGAATCTTAATAAAATTCAGCATAATAAGTATTGTAAATATTAATATAATTAGACTTAATACATTAAGAAGAAAATTATAGGAAATGTTAAAGAAAAAGAAAATTTTTTATTTTTCAAAGAACAAAATTATTTAAATTTTCCTTGGAAAATTAGCTATTTTTAACTCAACGTTCATTTTTTTTCTTTCTATAAATGTGTTGAAAATTTTTCCAATAACAGCGTATTATTTCGAAGAATGATTATTAAATAGATAATAATTATTTGAATATGCAGTTGTTTCAGAATAAAGTAGAATTAACCGCTCTAACAAGCAAGCAACAAATACCTAATAATTTACAAAGCATTTTTAAACTGTAACGGGTCTATTATTCGCGTACCTATTACTATTCCTCTTGGGGAAATTCTATTGCATTAAATATTGTCCAATTGAAAACTTCCTCCGAAGAAAAATATAGGATCTATGTAAGTCATGTCGTATATTTAAGCCTTAACTTTTAGGTTCGACGAGAGAGAGAGGTTAGGAGTTAGGTGACAGAAGTTTGAGATTAACTTAAAGTAATTGAAAACTAGACGAGAGCAACTAGTCGATTAATTAATTCATTTTAAAATTAATATTTGAATGTTCAGTCAGAAAGGTATTGCCCCTTACGCCCCCTCAACGCCACTTGGATGTCAATTTTCATGAAACGCCTTTTGTGGCGTATCTCTATTCTATGAGAGGAATCTGCTTACCAAATTTCAAGACTGTGCATCTAATAGTTTAAAAATCGGAATAATTATTTATATCTCCCCCCGCAACTCCCCTTGGGGGTCATTTTTCCCAAAACCCATTTTGTAGTGGATATTTACTCCATGAAAGAAATATGTCTACCAATTTTCAAGCAGGTTGGTCAAGTTGTTTAAAAACGGAAATATTTATCTATTACGCCCCTTAAGCCCCCCCCCCTCACCAGCCACGTCACCTAGGGGTTACTTTCCCAAAAACCACCTTGTATCTGATCTCTACTCTATGAAAGGATTCTATTTAGCAAATTTAAAGACTGTGCGTCTAATAGTTTAAAAATGGGAATAATTATCTATAACGACCCCTAAGCAACCCCAATGTCACTTGGGGGGGGCGATTTTCACCAAACTCATTTTGTAGCTGATCTCTACTCTATGAAAGGAAACCGCTTACCTAATTTCAAGATTGTACGTCGAGTAGTTTAAAAATGGAAACAATTACTTATAAAGCCCCTCAACCCACCGTAATGCCCCTTGCGTTTCGAATTTCACAAAATCCGTTCTTAGAGGATCTCTACTCCATGAAAGGTACATGTCTACAAAATTTCAAGTCTGTAAGTTGAATAGTTCTGGAGATATCGTGATTCATCAATCAGTCAGTCAGTCAGTCAGTCAGTGAGTCGCTTTTCTCCTTTATATATATAGACTAGCTGACCCGGCCCGGCGTTGCATGGGCTTTTACCGAGGGTATAACTTAATCCCCATGTTAATTTCCTCCTTTATTTCTGACGCCAGCACTTCTGTGTGGGTGTGACTCGTACGATGTGAGTGCATGGCCCGTGAGTGCGTATCATGGCATTCTCGTTTAACATTTTCATTTCTCTTGACAAAATCAGCACTTCCAATATTATTTTTCGAAATTACTTTGACTTTTCTTTGTTTCTTTCCTCTCCGCTTACCCCGGGGTCGTACGGGCTTTTACCGAGTGAATAACTTCATCCCCAGGGGAATTTCCTGTTTCCCTTAGGACGACAGCACTTATGTGTGTGTGTGTATGCGCGCGATGTGAATGATTTCTTTAACTATGTCATAAAAACTCCCTTTTTCGAAATTTGCTCTTAAGTTGGTGTGGCAATTAGGAGAGATGGGTGAAAGCTCAGGTGTTGTCCTCATCACTTGACCGTGGCTTAAAATTTCGAAGTCCTTCGCCGAAAACTCTCGAGTAGGTGAACAGTGCGAATTTATAAATCACTCACCCACTTTCCAATTCTTTGGTTGCAGTTTTTTAGTCCTCGGAAAAGAAAATGTAGCCTTTTTAAAAATAGTTGTATGTTGAAAAAAGACAGAAAAGTAGAAATATTTCAAATTACAAAATTGCACTACTATTTTAAATTTTGAAGTAAAATTGTGAGGATTTTTTGAAATGTTCGACACATGGGAATAAAGTTTCATGCAATTATCTTTTTTAAAGAAGAAATCATTAAACGATTGATTTAAGTATTTTGAGTGTTTTATTAAAATTTGTTCAAAAAAGTTTTTGGCTTTTTATTTTTTAAATCACTGATTTGATACAGATAAATATTTTAAATGAATCTCAGAAATGTATTGAATACATTCTTTCATCTTAATCTGACATCAATAATGATTTAATTTTGAAAATTATATAAAGAGAAAATGATGAAAATTGAAGAAAAAATAACTTTTTCACTCGCCAAATTTGCTGATTTTCGCATGTTTAAGTCAGAACTTTTTCGTGTAACCCTTGAGTTAGATGTGAAGTTTCAGGTGATACAGTTGAAAGCTATTTGGCGCGAAACCATTTTTCGAAGCCAAGGCTTGCAAACTGTAAAATCGCGTTTTATTATTTTTAAAGTTTTTATTTTTTAGGGCTTAATTTTTAAGTTAATGCTTTCAAACTTCACACATTAATTTCGAAAATGAAGGACTTTTAAATAAAAAATGTACAAAAAATACTGTTTAGATTATTTCTAGCAATAATGTTATTTTACGAAAATCACAAAAAAAATTTTAAAATCCGTAATTTTTTAGCAATTTTTTCAATCTTCGCACAGAAGTTTGATAACATTATTCTACAAACGCAACAAAAGTTTCGTATGATAATCTTAATAAATATCGAAGTTATTCAATGTTAAGTTAAAAATTTCGATAATCTTTCGAAAAATGTTTAAAAAAAGTTTTGGGCATTTTATTTTTTAAATGAATGGTTCTAAAAGAAAAAGGCTTGAAGTTATTTAGTGTAGAATATCGTTTTCATAACACGAAAATAAATTCATACGCAACGATTTCGAAATAATTTTCATAAAAACGCATCAATTTTAACTATTTTTAAAAAAAAATCTTAAAAAATAGAAAATATTATTATTTTGCAAAAACAATTATACTGTATCGTGGCGAAAGAAATAATCTTTCCGATTCTGTAACTATTTTGTGTCTGTTTAAAAAAAACGGATGGCTGTTTAAATAACGTCGAGAATACCGAAAAATTTCACCCTCTGTTCATTCACGACGCTAGGCGGGAAAAATAACACGCAGGGTTAAGACAATTAAGCGTTTTAAGGTTTTTAATTAATATCTTTTTAACTAATTATAATATCAGAATGAAAAATAGTTTACGTCCTATTCTCAGACCTACTGAATATACGCACAAAATTTCATAAGAATCGGCCAGGCCGTTTCGGAGGAGTTTGGTTACAAACACTGTGACACGAGAATTTTAGATATTAGATATATACACTTGCTGGAAAAGAGTGTTCTTAAGGACGAATGAGAGAAGATGAGCTCTGAAGAAACCACTACACTTGTAAATTCAATGCCGAAACGACTTCAGGAAGTTTTCAACACACGAAGTTATCCTACCAGCTATTAAACTAAATAAAATATAATTTTAAAAAAAATTTCAAATTCCGGTTTTTGACATTTTTTTGTCGTTTATGTAAACAGTAGTCGGTGAATGCAGACTTTTTCTAGCAAGTATATATATATACTAGCTTTTACCCACTGCTCCGCTCGCGTTGATGTCTTTAAATAACTGTCAAAGTCGTAATCATTATCATTAGAAAGTAAATAATATAATATAGTAATTTTTTTTTATTGCTTGACTGGAACCAATAAAATTTAAAAATTCTAAAATTGAGCTTAGTTTCAAAAAACTGAAAACGTAATTTATAATAATAATTAACAACAAATATTCAATAACTTAAACTATTAATATTTTTAAAAATCGAAAGCATCTACGTTTAATACATAATTCCTCTTTAAAAGAACTCAAAACAGAATATTATTCTAAGATGCTACTGTATACCATATTATATGTTCTTCCGTCAATTGCAAATATGTGAAGATTTGGGCATTGACACACCGATCAGGTTACATATAGTTGGTCATGGGGAAAACATTGCTTTTCCAAATGCACCCCTACTACCTGAAATGTTAGCTTTGTTAATAGCAACAGTAAAACTGGAAATTGAACTTGTTTGAATTGAAACGGTAGGTCAATATTGATCTTGCGCGCAACCACTGATCCCAATTTAAATTTTGTTGCAAGCCCGGGTAAATTTGATCAATATGATTTACATCATTTTCTTCTGAATTACAAAATTCTCTGAAAGTAAAATATAACCTCCAGCATTTGCGTCCAAACATCCATAGCCGATTTACAATTGCGTCTCTGCATAATGTTCAGAATCTACGTCATTATGAAGTTGCACTTACATATTCGTTTTCAGACTGAATTTTTCAACTTTTGCCCATAAGCTTGATGACTTAATAAAGGTTCTGATTTCATCTGCCGGTGTACCCCCTCTGGATTACAGGGAGAGTTTTTCAAAATTCACCAGCCAATATATAATAAAGCTACCCCATTCCTCCTATATCATCTGTACTATCTCGTAAATCCTGAAGAGTCCGATTTAACGCTTCTATAGCTTTATTGTGAGACATCATACTTTCATCCCACACTAAAAGCTTACATTGTGGAAGCATCCAGCCTTGAGAGCTATTTTTTCTGAAATTTCATATGAGTGAATCTTCAAATGCAAGATTAAACGATAATTTTAAAACGGAATGTGCAGTACGACCGTTGGTCAGTAAAGTCGCGGCTATACCAGAAGAAGACATAGAAACTGCTATCTTCTGGGTTTTTCTGATGGCCATTAATAATAAGTTTAGCAAAAACGTTTTTCCGGTTCCTCCAGGCTGTCGAGAAAAAAGAGTGCACCACTGCCGGACTCTATTTTGCGTAACACTTGTTGGAAAACGTGACTTTGTTCTATAGTTAATTGAGGGATAAATTCTGTTACTTGATGCTGCAATGCTATAAAATCGTAGTTTAATTCTCAAGCAATTTCATTATCGAAGCCATTTCCGTCGACACGTCTAGGGCTAATCATTCCAAAATCATGTAGTTTCTTCCTAACCATTCTGAAAACCTTTATTACGTTTCGTTGTAGATGTGTTCATTGAAAGGCATATTTGGTTGTTTTTCGTCGCAAAATATCTCCCGCCATGTAGTCTTTGTACTTATTCCAAAAGGTTTGAGGATTAGAAAGACCAAAGATTCAGCGAGTGACATTATATGGCTTCCTCCACAGTAATGTCTAGTATATCTTCAAAGTAATACCACAATGTAAAATATCTATGTTCAGTTTAAGTAAAAAAATTTGGGCAAAATATGAATATTATATAATTAGGTTAAAAAAATTCAAAGTAATAAATATTCGATAAATTAAACTTTTTATGAAACTGTCAATTAATATTACCATAGAATTTTCAATATCACGCGCAATTCACTAAAACTTTATTTCGTTTCCCTCTTTAAAAAGTGGGAGGTATCTGGGATTGTCGGAATAGAGATCTTCTTAGCCAACTTGGCAATATTTCTCAAAGTTTGAGTTTGACATTTAACAAACGTAATGTAATAAACGTTAGAAGTTTAATAAAAAACTATTTAAAAAATAGCTTTTTGTAAAGATTCTAAATTACACTATGTTTCAGTTATTTGTTACAAATGTGAGAAAATTTTTATTAAAATTTCCATTATTGACCACAAATGCATAATTTTGCACCAACTTGGCGGGGAGTAAACAACGTTAACGTTTTACCCACATAGTTCCCGTTCCCGTAGGAATATGAAGATAAAATATATCTTATGTTACTCGCTAATAATTTAGCTTTCCATTGGTGAAAGAATTTTTAAGATCGGACCAGAAGTTCCCGAGATTACCCGGAACAAACAAACAGACAGACAGACAAAAATTTTAAAAATTGATTTTTTGATATAAGTATCGTATATACTTTAAAATGCATTTAGTAAAAAGCTGATAATTTGAAATTACAAACAGACACTTCAATTTTATTTATTTGTATAGATAACTAGCCGTTACCGTTGTTTTTGATATAAGTACCGTATATACCTTAAAATGCATTTAGTAAAAAGCTGATAAATTGAAATTACAAACAGACACTTCAATTTTATTTATTTGTATAGATAACTAGCCGTTGCCCCCCCCCCCACTTCACTGGGTATTTCAAGATGTTTTACAAATGTATACTGTTTATCTATATAGATAAAGGAGAAAAGAGCGACTCACTGACTGACTGACTAATCACGATATCTAAGGAACTATTCAACCTACAGACTTGAAATTTGGTAAACATGTTCCTTTCATGAAGTAGAGATCAGCTAAGAACAGATTTTGCGAAATTTAAACCGCAAGGGGCGTTATAAATAATTGTTTCCATTTTTAAACTACTCGACGCACAATCTTGAAATTGGGTAAGTAGATTCCTTTCATAGAGTAGAGATCCGCGACAAAATGAGTTTGGTGAAAATCGACCCCAAGTGGCGTTGCAGGGGCTTAGGGGACGTTTTAGATAATTATTTCCATTTTTAAGCAATTAGACGCAGAATTTGATGGATTCCTTTCATAGAGTAGAGATCAGCTACAAGATGGGTTTTGTGAAAATAGCCTCCCAAGTGACTTTGCGGTGGATTAAGAGGCGTAATACATATAATAATTTAAAAACGGAAATATTTATCTACCTGCTTGAAAATTGGTATACATGTTTCGTTCATGGAGTAAATATCCGCTACAAAATGGGTTTGGGGAAAATTGACCCCCAAGGGGTGATGCGGGGAGATATAAATAAGGGTTAAGGGGAGATATAAATAATTACTCCTATTTTTAAACTATTGGATGCACACTCTTGAAATCTGGTATATAAGCAGATTCCTCTCATAGGATAGAGATACGCCACAAAGAGGGTTTCGCGAAAATCGACCCCTAATTGGCGTAGCGGGGCTTAAGGGGCGTTATAGATAATTATTTCCATTTTTTTAAACTACTCGACGTACAATCTTGAAATTTGGTAAGTTGATTCCTTTCATAGAGTAGAGATCCTCTACAAAATGAGTTTGGTGAAAATTGACCCCTAAGTGGCGTTGTGGGGGCGTTTTAGATAATTATTTCCATTTTAAACTATTCTACGTACAGTCTTTAAATTTGATAAGTATATTCCTCTCATAGAGTACAGATCAGCTACAAAATGGATCTTGTGAAAATAGCCCCCCAAGTGGCGTTGCGGTGGATTAAGGGGCGTAAGAGATAAATATTTCCGTTTTGAACCATCATACCTAACTGCTTGAAAATTGGTAGGCATGTTTCTTTCATGGAGTAAATATCCACTACAGAATGGGTTTTGGGAAAATTGACCCCCAAGGGGTGTTTCGGGGGGTTAAGGGGAGATATAAACAATTATTCCGATTTTTAAACTAATAGACACACAGTCTTGAAATTTGGTAAGCAGATTCCTCTCATAGGATAAAGATATGCTACAAAATGCATTTCGTGAAAATCGACCCCTAAGAAGCGTTGGGGGAAGTTTAGGGGCGTTATAGATAATTATTTGCATTTTTAAACTATTTGACGTACTGTCTTTAAATTTGATAAAAAAATTCCTTTCATAGAGTAGAGATCTGCTAAAAAATAGGTTTTGTGAAAATAGCCCCCCAAGTGGCATTGCGGGGGATTAAGGGGCGTAATACATAAATATTTCCGTTTTTAAACTACTAGACTTACCTGCTTGAAATCATGGAGTAAATATCCGCTACAAAATGGGCTTGGGGAAAACTAACCCCAAGGGATGTTGCGGGGGGTTAAGGGGAGATACAAATAATTATTCCGATTTTTAAACTATTAGATGCACAGTTTTGAAATGTGGTAAGCAGATTCCTCTCATAGTATAGAGATACGCCACAAAATGCGTTTCATGAAAATCGACCCCCAAGTGGCGTTGAGGGGGCGTAAGGGGCGTATATTTATCAATACAATCGAATTCTTAATGCTAGGACTTAAATATCAATAATTTATGCATATATATATAGCCAGCAAAAATTTATACAACATCATGAAATACCCAGCGAAGCGGGCGGGTAACTGCTAGTATATATATATACAAAGGATTGCCAAACCATAAACCATAAACCCTTTAACGAAGTGGATTTTCGCAAAACCAATTTTTGGTGGATCTCTACTCTGTAAAATAAACACGCAAGCCAAATTTCAAGTCTAAATATAACAGAAAAAAAATGAAAATTTTACTATCAATAACCCCGTTGAGAGTGGTTTTCCAAAATAACCGTTCTTAGCGGATTTCAATTCAACAAAAGAAAAATGCAAACCAAATTTCATTATTATAGTCCTTGTAGTTCGAAAAAAGGAATTTTTTTTTGTCAGTACGCCCCAGTATATCTCTGCTCCCTCAGAAGTTGATTTCCGTAAAATACATTCTTATTGGATCCCTGTTCAACAAAAGAGACATGCTTAACAACGCAGGTCTAACAATTCTGAAACAGGATTTTTTTCTATAACTCACCTTGACCCCTCTCAACCCTCCTTGGGGGTCGATTTTTGTTTTACTCTTTTTTAGAGGAACTCTCTTCCATGAAAGGAACATGCCAACCAATTTTCAAGCATATAGATCTAATAGTTTAAAAACAGAATTATTTATCTGTTACGCCCCTTAATCACGCGAAAGGAAACTTGGGGTTTAATTTTCACGAAACCCATTTTGTAGCGGTTCTGTACTCAATGAAAGGAATCTGCTTACCAAATTTGAAGACTGTATTTCCAATAGTTTAAAAATGGAAGTAATTATCTATAACACCCCTAAAGCCCCGCAACGCCACTTGAGGGCCAATTTTTACGAAACCTATTTTGTAGCGTATATCTACCCTATTGAGAGGAATCTGCTTACCAAATTTCAAGACTGTACGTCTAATAGTTTAAAAATCGGAATTTACTTCTTCCCTTAACCCTTCCCCCGCTACACCCCTTGTGTGTCAATTTTCCCAAACCCATTTTGTAGTGGATATTTACTCCATGAAAGAGACTAGCCTACCAATTTCCAATTTTCAAGCAGGTAGAACTAATAGTTTAAAAACCAAAATATTTATTTATAACGCCCCTTGAGCCCTCCCCCCCCCAACGCAATTTGGGGTCTGTTTTCACAAAAATCATTTTATAGGGGAACTGTACTCTATGAAAGGAATCTGCTTACCAAATTTGAAGACTGTGCGTCTAATAACGTAAAAATGGAAAAATGTTAACTATAATGCCCCTTGAGCCCCCGCAACGCCACCTAGGGGTCGATTTTCACAAAACACATTACATAGGGGATCTTTAATCCATTAAAGGATTCTGATTATCATATTTCTAGATAGTACAACTAGTAGTTTAAAAATGGAAATAATTATCTTTAACGCCCCGCAACGCCACTTGGGGGCCGATTTTCACGAAACGCATTTTGTAACGTATCTCTATCCTATGAGATGAATCTGCTTACCAAATTTCAAGGCTGTGCGTCTAATAGTTTAAAAATTGGAATATTTATTTATATCTCCCCTTATCCTTGTGGGTCAATTTTCCCCAAAACCCATTTTGTGGTGGATATTTACTCCATGAAAGAAACCTACCTACCAATTTTCAAGCAGGTAGGTCAAGTAATTTGAAAACGAAAATATTTATCTATTACGTCCCTTAATCCCCCACAACGCCACTTGGGGGTGGGCTATTTTCTCAAAATCCATCTCGTAGCTGATCTCTACTCTATGAAAGGAATCTATTTATCAAATATAAAGACTGTGCGTCTAATAGTTTAAAAATGGAAATAATTATCTATAACGCCCCCTAAGCCCCCGCAACGCCCCTTGGGGTTCGATTTTTACCAAATTCATATTGTAGCGGATCTCTACTCTATGAAAGGAATCTGCTTACCCAATTTCAAGATTGTACGTCTAGTAGTTTAAAAATGGAAACAATTATTTTTAACGCCCCTTAACCCCGTAACGACCTTTGCGGATCGCATTTCGCAAAAATACGTTCTTAGCGGATCTCTACTCTATAAAAGGAACACGTCTATCAAATTTCAAGTCTGTAGGTTGAATAGTTTCGGAGATATCGTGATTAGTCAGTCAGTCAGTGAGTGAGTCACATTTTTCTCCTTTATATAAAAAAATTTCCGGCTTAGGATCCAAGACCTTACCTTTCGGGGGGGGGGGGCAATTATTTTCCGTTACGCCACTGGCGTTTGTTAACATATATATATAGATTCACCATTCGTAACAAACTTAACATCAACAAAAGCATGATGTTTTCTCCTCAATCCGTGACTGTAACTAACAATGGCATCTGCAAACAAATCAAAAGAGATTATGCCGGGTGATATACCTTTACTTTGAGCCAAGGAAAGCTTTTGCCAAATCAGGAAGTTCTTTTTACCACTACTTGCATGATTTTATGTTCAAGAAAACTCAACGTTCCATAAACACTGAATTTCAAGAGAATAACGTGTTACAACACGGAGAGAGTACATAACTACTACAAACCAGGCTTGTTGTAAACCCGACCATGGATCCCGAAGAGAATATGGCAATACCCTTACAGAGACGTCTTCAGGCATGAGCCAACTGTATCAGGGCCCAAGGCATCGACCATGATGAAGACCTCGTCTCGTTTACGATTAAGTCTTAATAAGATTATCATTTGAATAATTTCTATTGTCAAATGTTTTTTCCGATTGTATTCTCCAAAAAACTGGGAATATCGAACAATATACCAACTAGCTACATGTGATGCTACATCAGGTATGTCAAACACGCGGCCCGCTAATACATGGGTTGCGGCCCGTGGAGACATTTTACAAAATTTTAAATATAATCTTTGATGATTTTTTCTTATTTTAAAATTTATTTCTATAAACTTTTTTTTAAAATTTTTACATATTAAATTATTATTTATTCTTGGTTTTAAAAAAACCTTTTTAAATATAAAAATAACTTTAAAATAAATTTTTTAAAATATTTTATTAATTTTTTTTATTTAATTTTACTGTAATATATTAATTCTTATTAAATTCTTAAATGCATTCATGCATATCATTCACTAGAGATGGCATTATGATTCATCGTGGGCCACTTTTATTTCTCTTTGAATTGTACAATCAGTGAGAGGCGAATAGTGTAACGTCAGATGCCGTAGAAATTTAATTCTTTTTTAAATTTAAAACCCCCAAGATGACTAAGACAAAGTGTTATGTTAACTCAATCGTTTATGAATGAAAGTGGATTTTGATTTTTATTCATTAAATTAAAAGTTATTTTATAAAAATATAATCTAACCTTCAAGACTAGGTAAGAAAAAGATGAACTGAAGATGAATATCATAATTTTCAAGAAAAATGGGAACTGCAATATTTCTATGCCCAAAACAAGAATAAAATATTGTGCCTGATATGTTTTATTTTCTAATCGGCTGCCGATTGGTGTTTTACCTTTGATCGGCACCATATAGGTGGATACCAAACGCCGCAAGTAATTTTGACGCCCAGTTTCCTTCCCACATGGAGGCACCTGAGCTCTTGATGATGCGAACCTATACTAGGATTTTTAATTTTGTTGAGAGCACTCAAGCCAAATAGGCACTTTAGGGATCTTTTACATGCCGTATAATCATATGACATGGGCACTGCCGATTTTAGGCATCATGAAAATCCACCAACTTGGGCCGGGGTCGAAGCCTCAACCTCGGCGTGTCTGATATGTAAAAACTGTAATTCAGTTGCAAAGGAATACACTTTTAAAAGTCTCTTTAAAACAAATCAGAAAGCAAACTAAAATCAAAATGGTGTAAAACTTTGTGAAGACGACTTGTCGGAATTGAAATCAAAAATGAAAAAAGTGTATTGACTAAATTTGTTGAGGGAGTGAGTGAATGTTAACGTCGAACTGTTCAGCTACTCAAAGACGTTTGGCCACGAACCTCGTAATATTGCACCATGGTCAAGCGACGAGGACGACACCTGAGCTCACACCTCCCTCTTCTAACTTCCACACCACAACTACGGAAGGACGTTTGAGCCTCGACATATTTAACATGCATCGGCCCACTCTGCATTGCTGATCTTCAGCAGTACAAGGCTCGAACTCATGACTCGAATCCGTTACCTAAATTTGTTAAACACAATGCAACTGCAGTAAAATCTATATATTGTCATTTTTAATCGAAGCATAGATCAAAACCACTTACTGAAGAAAAATTTATTAGTGAATCTTTAAAGCGGAGGAACTACCGTTTTTGCTCGAATTTAATCTGCACTTTTTTCCCAATTTTAATGCTACTGAAAATCGGGCGCGGCTTAGAATCGAAGGGAAAGAAATTTCTTGAATGGGGTATTAGATCAATTACGGGTTCCCGTATGTAATTTTTGTAATACTCATAAAAAACAAATAATTTACTTATTATTTCTCCTTTTAAATTTATTTTAATTTCGCAAAATTTGATATCGATAAACCACTTTATACTATTTTTCATTTTTCACAATAACTTGTTGAGAATTTGAGGTGCGGCTTAGTTTCGAATATATACTGTATTATGTCCAGCACGAGTAAAATCAAATGTAAAGTGTAATTTTTTAAGTTGAAATTCTATAACCAGCAGAGGTGATGAAATATTTAAGAATTATAGTTGAGTCGATTTATGTATTAGGCATAATACACGTTTTTGATACACTTTTGGAAATCTTGATAAAGTGTAAGTTATCCTTGGAAAAGGTGGTTTGTGTCTTGCAACTGATAGAGCACTTACCATGTTTAGGATTAATAAAGGAGTTGCCAGATTAAAAGAAACAGGCAAACAGCATGGTAATAGTAAAATTTTGAACATTTTCATTGTATTATTCCATAGCAAGTACTGTTCTTGGGCATGTACTTGGATATACTGGACATGATTTAAAATAATCAGTAAAATTCGAGCATGCAGATTTTGGCATCGTCGATTTGCTTCAGATAATGATCAGAACAATAATGAAAGAAGAATAACGAAACAAATCATTGAAGTTTCGAAAACAAAGCAATAAATTTATAGAATCAAAAGAGAGAGATTACAAAATAATGCAAAAAATTTAAAAAAAGAGGGGAAAAAAAAGAAAGTTACAAAATATATATTGTGAATGCAGCTTTACTGGAAATAAGCGGTACGGTATTAGGAGATAACTTGATTTCTTAAAGAATATTTGTGACAAATATACTGATTAATTAATTCATTGATCATAAATGTTGCATTTAAAGGAAGAAAAAGAAAAAAAAATTGTTGGAGATGGTCCTAATAATTTTAATTCACGTTCAAATGATGGGAATGACGTCTTAGAGCAAGGGAGGCGAACCAGCGGCACGCTTGCCATAGTGTGGCACGGCGGAGTTGTAACACAGTGGCACGCGAAGAAATATTAAAAAATTAAAACCATTTTAAAAGATAATAATAATTTGTTAAAGTTTTATTGAAATGCGGTTATCTTAGACAAGATAACCCCCTCAGAATTTGGATCAACATATGTTTTGAATAAAAGTTTTCTACTGTAAAAAAAAAAAAAAAAATCTAAATATCTCTCAAAACTAGCTGTTTTGCACCTAAAACAGCTTTATTTGGTTTGCATCTTCAAGAGCTAATCCTAAATAGATGACTTGGTAAAGAAAATTACAAACGCAAAAAAATACACATTAAGTATTGATTGTTTGATAACTATTTAGAATTAAATGTTTCAAGTGATTCATCTTTACTTTATGCCTAAATTTATTGATTGAATCTGTAAAAAGTTTTCATAGCAATGAAATTTAAAAGTTTGTACTTTTGTTTTATTTATTATATTTTTTAAATCTACACTACTTATACTTGCACTAAAAAATACGCTATTTGAGTAAAAATCCCATAATAAAATTAAAAGTGCACTAAAAAATACGCTATTTGAGTAAAAATCCCATAATAAACTTAAAAGTAACAGTTTTTCACCTTTCCATCTTTTTTTCGTTCGTTGGAAAAGTTGGAAGTGTCACGCATAATTTTTTTTTATTATATAGTTGCACTAATCCCTAAAAGGTTGGCCACCCCTGTCTTAGAGCATGGAGTTTGACTTTCACATAAAAATTTTCCTTCTTTCTTTGAACAAAAAAGGAAAATATGTTGAACACTTCACTCACTACCACCATTATAGTTACAAAATTTAGAATGGAAGGGATTAAATCTGTCGAGACACACTTTAAAATTCCCGTGGCAAGAAAGTAAATATGTGATTTTAAAGCTTGTTAAAAAGTGATTGCTTTACATTCATTGTGAAATTGTCGGGAGACACTTCTTTGGTAGTTAAGAGTGAGCTGATTGAAGGCACAGATTATTGCAAATTGTGACAACACTTTCTTCATTTTTTTTCTTGTAAAAGGATTTATGGATATTAAATGAGAAACAAATACTACACCAAACTGTAGACTTAGCCCAAAAAATCAACTCTTCCATTTCTGACAACACCAGTATGACCATGAGTAAAATCAAAATTAGGACAATAAATGTTTCAGAAATATAAATATAATAATAATGTAATAAATAAATGGATGTTTGTATATATGGCCTCATTTCACTGCAACACCGTTCAACAGATCACTATGAAAACTGGCATGTATATGAATTTTTTTGTGGAGAAAGTTTTTGTGCTATTCTCTTTGTTGCAACTCCCCATGAGGAGGCGCTATAGCATATCAACTTCTGCACCATTCAATCAATAGCCAAGCACCAGCCGTTCCGAGATTAGCCGGAACAAACAGACAGACAGATAGACAGACAGACAGACAGACAGACAGACAGACAGACAGACAGACAGACAGACAGACAGACAGACAGACAGACAAAAATTTTAAAAATTGGTTTTTTGTTATGAGTACCGTATATACTTTTAGTGCATTAAGTAAAAAGCTGCTAATTTGAAATTACAAACAGACACTTCAATTTTATTTATTTGTATAGAATAGATTTTAATTTTTCACCAAATTAAATGGTTAGAAATGGAATTCGATCGAGTATTTTCTGATATTAAATATTTTGAATTAGTATTTCGTTTTTTAACTTCACCTCTATCTATAGATATTGTAATTGTTGAAGAAAAGTTACGAATGGAATTAATTGAAATCTATCGTGATTCTTTGCTGAAGCAAAAATGTTTTGAAGTGAAAACTCAAGATGTTTATACATATTCATATCTGTAGATCGGTTCCTTAAAATGTTATCATTTGTTACGCGTATAACGGCCAAGCTCGGAAGCACTTATCTATGCAAGCAACCATTTTCTTTAACAAAAAATAACAATAATTCAGAAAGGTCGAGATTAAATGATCAACAATTATCATCATTTTTTTAAAAAATTACATCAGCTTAATATGTACAACCAAATGACTTGCTTTGAGTGGGGGAAAAAGGATGTCAAATATTTTCTAAAATAAACTTTAAATTGTGTTTCGTATAATAAGTTTTGCTTTTGTTTTTTTATAAGAAAATATAAAACATGTATAGTTTAAAAAATAAAAATGAAATATCAAACGATTATGTGTGCATAATATATAATACATTGTGTGTGTGTGTGAATTTTATAGATACATAATATAATAATTCTAAAAATCCTGTTTTTTATTAATTTTTTGAACATTGAAAACATGCGGCCCTCAACTTAATATAAAATAGTTCATGTGGCCCGTGATACCAAATGAGTTTGAAATGTCTGGGCTACATCATCCATGTATAGGCCTAGACCTACCACCATTCACCATCATTATTCATTCAGTCAAAAGGCTGCTGTCGGTTGAGCCGGTTTGTGAGATTGTAAGTTATGCACATTTATTTGTTTCGGATTATTGTTTATAAGAGTATTTAACAACTTATGGTATTTACCATCTACTTTTAAGGGTCATAGGGGGGCTACATTTTTTGTAAGGGTACAGGGTCTACTTTTGAATAGGGGCCAAAGATCTCAAGAAGTCTTAAGATGTCCCTGCCCCCTTAGAATAGTTTTGAGAATCTGGCCTGGTTGACGATCACAAGATGTGAACACACTAAGTCGATGGGAGGTGAGAGCAACATTAAGATAATATAGGACGAGAAACAGAGGCGGATTAAAGTAGTTGGAGGCCCCTGGCGGTAAAAGGTTCGGGGCCCATGGGCTTAAAAGTCGAAAAACTAAAATAATGAAAAAAGATTAGCTGACCTCAAAATAAAATGTATTGTTAATAAAAAACTAAACAGCTAAAGAAAAATCTTAACTTTATGCTAAAAAATTTAAATCCTTCACTAAAGAGCTTAGTTTTGATATACAACTTTACTTCTTGATTTCTCGTTTGCAAATTCATCAATTATTTTTGTCGTATCTGTTTAATCCCAAAGATATTGTGTTCCATATGGCCACGTTGCTCAATTTGTCTTCTCTCTCATAATACTTCTTAAACAATTTTTAAATCGGTTTAGAACTAAAGAAGATCTTTCATCTGATGCATTGTATATCGATATTGTTCAAATATTTTTAAAAGTATCTCTACATTAGGATTTCTCTTGCAACTCGATAAATTTCTGGTGGGTGTCTTCATTGTACCTTTGTTTTCTTATAAAAATAGTAAAAACTGATCTAAATAATCTAGTCAAAATTAAGATTCAATATCGTCTTTGTAAGTTTCCTTTTGTTTTTGTGTGTGTGTGTGTGTGTGTTTAGGTTTCTTCTTAATTTAAGGTATAATCTCTCTTCAAAAAATACAGTAAAATGTTCTATAAGAGTTTAATACATATAAGATCTTGGGATAATTCTATTGCATATGACAAAAAGAATTCACTATATTTTTCCTTCTTTCAAAAATTCATAACCGAGTTTTTTACTTTCATCGAAAAAAAATTTCTCCTGCTACCTGTGAGCTCGCCCAGCTTCCTCTTCTAACGAGAGTCCTTATAAATCAGTTGTTTCTAGTTTTATTTTTAAAAATTCATTTCTGAAATTTTGGATATAATTTTCTAGAGATTTTAGAAGACTAGATCTTTATAATAATTCACATTCACCTTATTGCAACGATTTGCTAGAATGCTTTGAATGATTTGGGGCTCCAAGCCGTACTTGGCATCAGTCAGGCTAAGGTCCCCCAGGAATTCTGCCATCCCCTCGATTTAAGGATTGGGGGGGGGGTGTACGTTACATCACTGTATGATGATGGCTGTATATTGGTTAGAAGGAGCCCAGGTCAGGGCGTGCAAACAACCTCTCTGTGGCCTAGACACACTGAAACTGCACCTAGAATTATAGTTTGGTGTGAGCAATTGTCTTTGATTGCAGGAGCACTCTCGAGGTTAATTCACACACCCAAACTTGTACGTCAGTCTGGTGATTAACACTGCCATTTATGAACATCATTCAAAAGGGGTTTTCCAACAGGATAAAAACATACTATATTAGAGTGTCAGCGTGTTACTTTCACCTGCTTGATCACCAGATCTTTTTCCAATCAAGCACCAACGGAACAGCATTGGATGGCAACGACAGTGTCATCCCCAACCGGAATTAAACAACCTTATATTGACCGATCAAAAGCCACAGGCTTGCAATTCCACCCCACAAACTGATACCCGATACTTGTACGACACAATGTACGCATGTTTTCATGCTTGCATTTAAAATTCTGCCAGTTACACTGATTTTAATGTATCATCATTTCACATTTGAGATGACTCTTTTCATACTTATATTAACCTGTGACCTTGAAAGTTAAGTCATTTAAATATGTTACCTAGACAAATGTATTGCCGAAGTTTCATTAGTCTACAATAACTTTTTTCTCCTATCAGTGTAAGGTGTATCCGATAGTAACTAAGCACGGTTGTGAACTAAAAACAAACTTGTTTGACTTGAATACTATTCGTTTGTTCGATATAAAATTTGTTCAAAAAACGCATGCGAAAAACTTGTACAGATTGCAACAATACAGATATACGGAAGAATGATGGCTAGGCCTAGCACGACTCAAGTAAGTGGTAATCATCAGGGTTATACAATCAGGGACGTCTTAAGACTTTCTAAGCCTTTGGGGTCCTGCTGAAATGTAGGCCCCACCTATGACTCTTAAAAGCAGGAGCGAAGTTACCACGGTTTCAATGATGCGGGGTCCCACGCTACAGGGGCCACAATATGTGTAAGAAAAAACTGTAAAATGTTGAGTGCCCTAAGGAATTTTGTGTGTGATACAGGGCCCACTCATGGTTAGTTACGCCATTGCTTAAAAGTAGAGAATACATGTGAGAGTTCATGAGAAATAACTTCTCAAAAATGTTTAACAAAAACATTTTATTTGGTTTTAACATCTAGGGGACAATTTACATTCATTTAAAGAGCTAAACAACACAGCCGTCGGCTACATGCCGTGAGCCAGAACACAGACTGACTAAACTATTTCATTTCGAAATCATGCAATTGCATAAAAAAAAAAGACAGCCAATCAGCGGCTCGCACTACAGGCGCTTCGAACGGATATGAAAAAATAAATAATCCTTGAATAAAAAGAAAAGTTTGAGTGTCAATCATTTCGGCCGGCGGGAAAGAAGAAAAAGAGTGATACTTCCTTTCCTTCTTCAAATCCCACATACATTGTATAAGTTTTCAAATACTCGTACAAACAGTAATCTTAAGCAAATAAATGTGTATGACTTACATTTGTACTAATCAGCTCGACCGACTGCTGTCTTTTGATTGAATGAGTAATTGTGGTAAGTGTAGGCCTATACATGGACAACGGTCATCATTTATCTTGCTACTTTTACCAGTTGACATACAGTCCGAAATTCCTAGTTTTTTGTAGAATACATTCGGAAATAAGATTTTACTGTAAAAATTATTCGAGCCATAATCTTATGAAGGCTGACTCAAGAACGAGATGAGGTCCCAATTGAAGCCTAGGCCCAGTTGGCCTATACCTTAAGACGTCCTTGGTTACAATATCGGTTCAAGATCTGTTTTTGTTACACATTGAATTTATAGCAAGAATCCATCAAGCTTAGGGCCCCTAATGGCTCTGGGGGCCTCTGGCGGCCGCCAGGTCCGCCACCCGTTTAATCCGCCTCTGACGAGAAATGCTTCTTTTTAGCGCGTTTTTCACGTAGTGGAACAAAAGCGCTATTAGGACGCAAATTTCGTCTTCGTTCCATATTTTGTCGTACCTTTTTCTCAGTCAATAAGCAACCAATGGACCTCGGGTTTTCGGCATTTGGTTGCATTTGTGCCCTAGATGAGCCGAATCATATTTAAATTTTCCCATAGTTTTCCCGAATTTTCCTACAAATTTACCTGAATTTCACTAGTTTATAACAAAATTTTCTTAAATTTTACCTAGTAAATTTATTGTTTGCAAAAAGTTTTTTATACAGCATGTGAAAAACGCGCTAAAATTACTTGGCCATGCCAATGATTGATATCTTGTTTTTCCCCATGGGCTCTGTCATGTATATGCCTTTCAAATCGACCTTTAGCTAGGGAAAATTTTTAAAAAAAAAGGGTTTTGTGGTAGAACATTTTCGATCTCTTTAATTAAAAGACTTCTCAATTGTCTTATCTTTTCTTTTAGTGTAGATTTTTGTTATTCCTCTCAAGTGAGAGTCATAAACCTGTTTTATTACACAAAATAAGTTATTCTGTTTTTAATGGGGCGATTCATCGCTAGAGGGCGCTGTGATCATGACCATCATAACGTGATTAACAACGTGCGATCATGTAAACAAATAACAGCTGATCGTATGACACTTGTGGTTGCGTCCTAAATTTCGAATTTGCAAAAACATTTTATTTTATATTCTTTAAATTCTTTTTAGTGCTTAACACATTTTTAATATATTTTCTTCTATTTTAGTTTTAGTTTCGTGACAAAATTTTCTTTATAGTTTTAGTTTATAGTATTAGATTTAAGTTTAGTTTATACTTCTTCCTTTGGCTTCGAACTTTTGTATACTTTTAGGTTTAGTAATTATTTTTTATTAGTGTGCCCACCACAATGTGATTTAAATAATTCTCCAGCGCTCTTTTGAACAAATTGCTTCTGGAAATTGGAGAAATCTACTAATGCCACAATTTATGATGTAAGCGAATTTTTTTCCGAGAAAAATTTGTGCAGACTGTAAATAGGGAGTGGATCGTCGAAATAAAGAATTGTTTTGACTTGTCAGCCAGAACGATTAGTTAATACTTCGGCTGTTGCGAGTGAATAGGACAAGATACTGCTAATGAATAGATTACTTACTTGTATTTCTAGACACTGATACTTGTGTCTGAGTGATGTGAAGACCTTTTAGGATTTATTAAGCGAATTCTATTTTCTGTCTCTGGTAATTCTAAAAATTGTTTTTAAACAATAAATTTTCATTGCTCCTGAAGAAATGTCTTGCTCTTTGAGAGCATAAAATCCTGGTACTCCGCGATCTATATGTAACAATATTATTTTTATATTCTAAAATGTGTCATGTTTCAGAGCAGATCGTTCGTTCTTTGTAAGCAAAGGAATTTATTTCTTAGCAAATTTGTGACATTGATTATATTTATTCAAAAAGAAACTTCTTGTAATTATGAAAAAATAGCGTGTGAATTTAACTGTTATTTTCTAATATACATATAAAGTTTCCTTTTTGCTGTTCTTGAAAATCCATTTTAGTATTATTGTTTGGATATCAAATTTTTTTAATGTTAATTATTGGTTTGTTTTTTTAAATTGCATGGAAATATTTGTTTAGTTTACATCTATTAGACAATTTATATGCAATTCAACAACTCATAAGAAATAATTTGTAATAAAGAATAATCCAATAAAATTTAATCATTATTTCTAAAAATTATGTATTAACATGGCTCCTTTCTTTAACTTAATAGTAAAAGAGTATTTTCTTTTTTAAACTTTGAAGACAGTCTAAAGAAAAATTTCGAACCTTTGTGAATGATAATTACTAAGTAAAGTCAGGTAATCAAAGCTTACAAATGCTATTTCATTACAGATCCATCATATATTTCGAAAGATCTTACTATGTCTTGGGAATTTTTATAGAACAGTTGTTTCAAAAATTAGTATACAATAACAATGTTTCAATTTCATATATCCATATTAATGCAAATAAAGATTGAAACTGACCAAAAAAATTCTTTTGGAATACATCTTAGAAAAAATACTCTTCATGAGTATATAATGAAGCAATGTCACTGATAGTCTTTCAGTAGAATATGAAAAATGCATTTTTTAAATTACAATGAATTTCTTAGTTAAAAAATAAAATTTTCACATTCTTCGCTTGTATAAAATCATGTAATATAAAAATTAAATGTTGATAAATGATGCATATTAAATAATTGTAATTACTAATTTAAACTAGCTAACAAAAATTTTGTATGCTCCTATATGTAAAAATTTTCACGAAAATAATTTAGCATGTTTTAAATAATTTCTAAAATTAATCCCATATATTTTAGTATGATTCATTTTTTCCCCAAAGAAACAATGATTAATAAAAAAAATTTTAAACATTTATAGATAATAATTACTAAGACTATCAAAGTGCTAAATTTTAGTATTTTGTTACATATCTTTAAATGTTTCACAATGTATTGGTACAAATCATACTATTTTAAGGCCACACAATGTCCTAAACATTTCAAAAACAATTTTTTGACATTTTCTCGTGACACATATCATTGAGAAGCTTACCACCAAATTTCAGATCTAATAATAAATTAGTTTTAAAAATATTTGAAGAGCTTATATATATATATATAGCTTTTGGTTTCATTTTAAAGCAGTTTTCCACTCTTAAATTGAATTAAAAATATTTCTGAGCCCAACCAACTCTTGCAGTGTGAAATGGTAAATTATTTCAGTTCTCACTACTAAAAGCATTTCTGCTTGATTATGTTTTGAGTTCTCATAGTTACTTAATTAAGATTGTTTTCAAGGCTAATTTTTGTTTTAAAAATAGTTTATATAACTTGGAAGCTTTATCATTAATTTTTTCTTGTTCGCCCAAACGTTCTCAGGTTGCTGTGAGAAACAGTATTTCGAAGAGATGGAGCTCTACTGAAAATGATGTATCTAAAAATCGCCCTCAGCAAAAACTGCAATCCGACTTTTGAATTCAAGTATTGCAGATAAAACAGAATATTCCCATGATGTACCTGACTACATGATAATATATTGTAGAGCTATATTTTAGTACTTTAAAGTTGTGCAATAAAACTCAAACTTGCTAAACTGTGCCCCAATTTAAAACTGAAAAAAGTTTGTTTTTTTTACAAACTTGATAATTTCTATAGCTAAAGTTAGTATCATTATTTTATACATACTTTATGCATGCTTTGTGTTTCAAACAGTGCTGGTTTAAGCTCATTTCGACACTGGGTGCAGAAGATTTACAATTTTTAATAACAAATTCAATACTTTTTTAATCTTGTCTTTGTGTAAAGTGCCTATAACATGTTGATCTACCTTTTAAAAATTATTATACAATATCAGGGAGTGTTTCATCAGAATAAATTAAAACTATAAAAACTTTTTTAAGAACAAGCTTTTATTTAAACGTTCTAAAAAGAATAAAATAATCTTTTCCTTTAAAACTTTTTTTACTATCAACTTATAACGTCATTACACAATTTATATGATATAAAAGCATGTCGCGAGATTTACCTGTGTATATAAACAAGTAAAATAAATAACTTTACCTCAATGATTTTAATTTTTAAAAATTCAAACTAAGTAAATACGAGTACTTAAATATTGCGACAAGCTTTTATATCATATAAATTGTGTAATGACGTTATAAGTTGATAGTAAAAAAAGTTTTAGAGGAAAAGTTTATTTTATTCTTTTTAGAACGTTTAAATAAAAGCTTGTTCTTAAAAAAGTTTTTTTACTTTTAATTAATTTTTTATTTTTTAGTTATCGCTGGACAGGTTTCTCAGCCTGTTCAACTGATTCAACGCTGGTTCACCATCTCGGATTTAGCTGAATCAATTCTTGCAAAAAGGGTATTAGACGAAAAACACAATTTTTTTAAATCCGTAATTTTGTCAATCCTCGTGCAGATCTTGGGTAATATTGTTCTACACACGAAAAAAAGGTTTCGTGAAATTATCTTCATAAATGACAAAGTTATTAAATGTTTATTTAAAATTTTGACTATTTTTGAAAAAACTAAAAGAATATATTATTTACTTGAAATATTTTGTAGATAAGGGATATATTTCTCTAACATATTAGAAGAAAAATTTAGTTATTTATTAAAAAACTTCAAAAGGCATTTAAATATTTGTATTAATCAATAACATGCTTAAGATTCAAAACGCATGTTGTAATCAAAAAAGAAAGTTTTATCAAATAATGATAATTTTTTGCTGGACATTGAATATCTTCTACGTAAGAATCTATTTTTTTAATTGCTCAGGTCATCTTTAGAAACTTGATTTTGAAAAAATAATTAACCATCGCATTATTTTTATACAGTCAAACCTCCATGTAACGAACCTCTATTTTGGGAATTTCTCTATTTTAAGAACTTTTTCCTGGAACCAAGCACATATTACTCTTTTCTTCGTAAAATAACTCCAAATAGCGAAGTGCATTTCCTATTTAACGAAATTTTTCTTCTCAGATTCGATTTTTCTCTCCTTATTTTTAAAATATTTCAGGTCATTTTGCAAATCATTCTCTTTTGGCACATTTTATGTATATCAATAACCTTGAGCTGGTTTTACAATGTACCTAACTCATCTAGAGAAACAAAATTGCCGTAATTTTTCAAACAAAAAAAACTCAAATAAAATTAACAGATTCTATTTGTAATTAAATTTAAGGACACATGTCTAGTATGTGTTTAGATTACTGGTGATAAAATGAGGTATATTTAAATTACTTGTAGGCTTAAAATTAGAAAATTTCTTTAAAAAGTTCATTCATTTTAATATAAAATTATTTTTTAATTGAAAATACATTGCATTTCTGGATAATATTTTTCTCTTATTTTCCTAGCGGATTCCTTTTTGATGGGTAAGATATATATATCTATACATATAAATAAAATTGAAGTGTCTGTTTGTAATTTCAAATTAGCAGCTTTTTACTTAATGCACTAAAAGTATATACGGTACTCATAACAAAAAACCAATTTTTAAAATTTTTGTCTGTCTGTCTGTCTGTCTATCTGTCTGTCTAACTGTCTGTCTGTTTGTTCCGGCTAATCTCGGAAACGGCTGGTGCGATTTTAAAAATTCTTTCACTTATGGAAAGCTACATTAACGGGGAGTAACATAGGCTATATTTTATTCCCGTATTCTTACGGGAACGGAAGCTATACGGGTGAACGTGAAACTGAATGCCAAGATGAACGCCAAATTGAACGCCAAGCTGAGCTAATGAAGTCGTTGTTTTGGTTACTGGCGACCGATGCTCTTCATGAGACATAACAGTGTTACGCGCACATCATAATTCGCTGGCACGTGCCATAATTTTTTTTATGATAGTTATCTCACTGTTCAGTTAAGTAGAGCATCGGCTGTTTCGGATGCACTTTTAAAAATAATAAATCAAGGCTTCATAAGCAAAAAGCAATGCAAGAAACAAAATATTGACAAGTTTTAATCCTTTCTCTTTTTTTTAATTTACATTTTTAGTCACATTTAAACAATAGTTATTATTTGCTTAATATTTATATTGTAATCGAAGAATAATAATTTTCAAGGTATCTTTCATTTTTCTACCTCTCTGTTTTTCTTAATTCAAATTGTTCTTAATTTCTTAATTGTGAGTTTTTTTCATTCGTTATATTTAAGCTTTTTTAAACTTTAACAGCTGAACTTTAAGTATAATAATTAGAAATCGATGTTAAACATTGTTAGGTTTTTATTCATGAAAATATTTCAGATTTTGATAAAAAAACATAGCATTTATGATGATGTTCACAATCTCAATATAAAAGAAGATTCGTGGTTGTGTGAAAGATCCATTTTAGCACCTATAAACGACCAGGTTACTGCGCTTAATCAGCGCATGTTAAATAAGCTTCCTGGTGAATCACAAACATACCTTTCCATCAATACAGTTTGCAATCCGGATGAAACGGTTAGTTATCCAACAGAATTTTTAAACAGTATAATTGTGCCTGGTCTACCTCCTCACAAGCTAGAACTTAAGATTTTCGTTCCCATCATACTACTCCGTAATTTAAACCCACCAAAACTTTGCAATGGTACTAGGTTGCGAGTAGTGTCATTGCAAAGAAACGTTATAGAAGGTCGTATAATATCCGGATGCGGAAAAGGTAACATAGTATTTATACCACGAATTCCCATAATACCATCGAATTTCCCGTTTGAATTCAAAAGACTACAATTCCCTGTAAGTGTCAGCTTTGCTATGACAATTAACAAGTCACAAGGGCAAACGTTAAGCAAAGTTGACATAGATTTAACTAAGAGTTGCTTTTCACATGGCCAACTATACGTGGCATGTTCACGTGCGAGGAATGCCACTGGCGTTTTTGTTTTAGCTCAAGAAAATCGTACACCAAATATTGTATATAAAGAGATTTTTCAATAAATTTAATACTGTATATAGAGAGGATGTTCAAAAAATTTATACGAAAAAAACCACACAAAAATTAACAAAAAACAAAGAAAATAAAAAAAATAAAACAATAAACCCCAAAAAGCAGAAAGAACACAAAAATATAAAAACAAAGCATTGATTCACAAAGTAAAAAAATGACATTAAACTCTCTCTCTCTCTATATATATATAGCGCGTATGTATTTCTTAACGTGGAATACAGAATTATTAAGTTTTCGTAAGATCTGTGAATTGAAAAAACACTTTTTTGTAAATTTCTACGTGAACGAAGTCGCGGGTAACAGCTAGTATATATATATAAATGATCCTTCCGATTGTGTAATTATTTTTTGTCTGGGTTTCATAGATTAAAGTTAGATAAATTTTTTTAAAGAATTTCTACAATACTCCATCTCAGTTTAACTTGGCAGCGTTGAGAAAGGTATACAATGTACCAATCTACTTGAAAAATAGCTCTACTTTTTTTTTAAAATTTAAATCCAAGAAAATAGATAGAAATTTGTAAAAAAAATTGCATACGTTGTAGAAATTAGATTATTTTTACGTTGTAGAAATGTAATTATTTTTTAGACAAAGTTAATAAATACAGTCAATTGCGCAACGTTATGAAATTTTAGTTTGGCTTAAAACCGATTTTCTACGCCAACTTTTGTCATTGTTGTCAAAATAACATTATTACAACAATGCAGATATATCAAAGTTGGCGCCCCAAACTAGTTTAATGTCTTAGTTAATATCTTTTTAATTAATTGCAATATTGGAATATAAATGGTCAAAACACATGCATTGTCATCCAAACTAAACGTGTGTACAAAATTTCAGCTCAATAGGGTGAAGATATCAGCTTCAAAATTGAGTTGCAAGATTCCACCCGAACAAATTACATACATTGTAAGTTAAATAAAAGCTTGTAAAAAGTGCAATAATTTTCAGAAATTTAATTTAATTATCCTCAGTTTTAAATATATTTTTCTTCTTATTGAATTACATATAATTTATAAAAATAGTATAATTTATCTATAAACAATAGATGGCTCTAAAGTACAAGTTAAACATGTAAAAAGTTTTAAAAAATTCACTTCTTTTAGCACGTTGGATTGAGTTAATATGAAAGTTTTTGAATAATAATAAATATTTATCCATTGATGAAAATGAATTTTATTTTTACAACACAATGAATTGCAAATAAGATAGAAAAAATCAATACAATATATATAAAAATGAATAGTTGCTTAAAATTTCCATTCGCAATTTCTACTGGTTGTGTATCTTGACCAGGTATTATATGTTTAGTGCATGCAAACTAAAAACTTATTTGGAGAAATGTATTGACATTTCATTATTTTGTTATCACTAATATGTATCTAAAGTATCTTTTTATGTATATTTATATTTATACCTAAAAAAAATGGAAGATAAAAGAACATCAGAGAGAGGGAAAAAAGATACAGAATTCTCACTCTGAAGTTTGACGTGTGAATATATATTATTAAAGATTAAAATCATTATTATATATATTAACAACTTACCAAGGTTTATCATGAATAAATTGAGTTCCATTCTAATCAAAATAACAGTTTCTACTTCTTATAAGCAAGATAATTAACTAATTATATAATTAGTTTACCAGGAAAATCCTAAATTTCAAGAAACTTTTCAGTTTTCCAAATTATACTTGAGCAAAATATTAAATTACTTCAAAGTTTGTCAAAGAAATGCTAAATCAGCACTCATACCATTTCAAAATTTGGAACTATGTATTAAACTGCCAAATAATTTCGCCAAGCAAAAACACATCAAAAACTTTAAAAAATTATATAATGAAATTACTGCATTCAAACATGAGCAGGAATATTCCAGCTATAAATATTCCAGCTATTGGCTGTATATTGCAACAGAATCAAATGTCTATACCAGGGGTCGGCAACCTATGGCACTCTACACTACTCTACAAATTTGTCAGTTTTTGAGTGGATGGTAGTTGAAAAAATTTGTTTAGGACCTTTTGTTTGACAAACATATTCTGAATTATAGACATTTACGGAATTAAGAAAAAAAATCTGAAAGATTACTTTATAGACAAATCTAGAGGTATTTTGTAAATTAATTGAATGTCTCACTGCTGGTTCTACATACCTAAGTGAACAAATCTTTTATGCTATGAAAAATATTTCGAGTCTACAAAGAAATTGTTAACGACTGAATGTTTAGAATCGTGCTGAAATGAAGGTCCAAATTATACCACTGATTTAGCGATATGAAGTAAAGCAGTGCAAGCACTAGATTGGCATTAAAATTTTTATTTATCTTTTTATTTAATAATAATAAAGGATAATACTTAGGTTTTATGTTGTCTATTTCTTATTTTAATAAATGTTTAAAAATACACAATATTTGTAAAATTTTAATTTCTTTTTTTATTTATGCTGAAGAAAAAATTATATTTTCCATGTTTTTATGTTAAGTAATACATTTAAATGATGCAAAATTAATATATAATAAAACTGTAAACTTATATTAATGACCACTATTTTCTAACACTGCGTGCGTTATTGCAGGAATTGAATTGTTTCAAAAACGTCCTACTGTGTGGCATGCTGAATCATATTGGTAGATTGATTTGGCACGCCACAGTTAAAAGGTTGCCGACCCCTGGTCTATACATAAAGCCATATTTGGTTTCATGATCCTGATTCTCAATAAATATACAATTGATCCAAGTACTCTTCTTGGGTCAATATTTGTAAGTAACTCAATGCAACAAATTTATTCAGGACTTATAAGCAGGATAATATCAATATACATGAGTCTTTTAGACTTTTATATTTATGTAAAAATAAATCTAATGATATAAAGCAAATCTAATCTATAATGATAAATCTTCTACAAATTGTGCAAACACATATAAATGTTTATTTGTAATACATAGTAAAAAAATTTGTACATCAGTGTAATAGGTTTATACCACAGTCAAACTCTGAAAAACAAATTTTCTGCTAATAGATACCACACAAATGTATTACAATTATTATTTTTTTGTAAAAGAATTATGGATTCAAAAATGGCTTTCTTATTTTGATCATGTAAGAGTGAGCAGGACTTTTATATTCCATAAATGGACATAAACATAATTTTATTAAAAAATTTTAATGCCTTAGTTTATTATCATATTGAGAATTCAATTCTCGATAAATCATATCTTTTCCCGTGAAATAGGGTAGCCAGTAAAGACTTTCAAAATGTTGCATAATTTGTTTACATGTAATTTTACAAATGGTAAATGATAATTTTCACTTCTATTGTTTAAAAATGGTACTTGATTCATCAAGTATAAACATTAATGAAGCTGTAGTAAATTAAAATTTTTTTCATTTCTATAGTGAATGCTTCTTGAAAATGTTTTTTCTTTTCCCCTGTAATATTCTAAAATTATTAAGTAAAACAAGTTTTTGATTTATATGTATGTATACTTGTTTTTGATACGACATGTTTGGTTACATATCAGACTTTTGCGTCCTAATTTTAGATACTTAAATACTGAAGTACCTCTGTTAACTACTGTGAAGATGTGTAAAATAAGTAAAATTTAGATTAACTAAACATATGTTCTATTGTGTGTGTGTTGGACATACCTGTCCTTAATTTTACCAAAAACATATCAATGGGTTGCAAAATATTATTTTGGGTAGACATTAAGGTATTTTCAATATTTAAAACATTGAATATACTAACAAATCTCTTGCAATGAAACCCTCTGTTAAGGTTTTCATATGCGAATCACTTACTGTTATTTGCAATGAATTTATTTTTCTGTACAATGTCCTTCTTCTTCTATTCTGTTTTGTAAAAGGCAAACTTATCCAGGAAGGAATGGAAAGTGCTGGCCTTAATCAAAATGTAACTTTCGCTATCCCTGTATAATTTTTAAAATTTTTTTACAAATTATGCATGTATATGTAACTACTCATGAATTTTAAGCTTATAAAGACGTAAAATAAAAATAACATGAAATTTAGAATGTCAGTTGTAGTATAGTAAAATTGATAAGTAGAAATTTTCTTTTATCATAACTGTTTTTTTTTAATATTGGGGAAAGTTAAGGCAATCAGTATTTTAAGAATATAGATAGATACTTGCTTCTCAATTTCTATATGATCATGCTCTTTAGTATTGAACTGATTTATTCCTTGATTTCTAGAAAAATAGTGAAATATGAATCTCACAAATTATTAAAATATATTGTATGTTCTTCACCATACAGCTTTATAAATTTATGGATGCAAATTTTTTAAAGTACATATGAACTTTGTTCATTTACTTGTATTTGTAAGTGTATTGTTCTGAAAATTACAAAACAATGACTTTGCTGAGCCAATTCAGTTTCAAATTCTTATCTATAATGCTTGTTAAATTAGTGAAAATAATTATATAAAGAGATAAAAGAAAAAAATGTGAGATCAACTGCATACTTACTCATTAGTTAGAAAACAATCAGAATAGGTCCCAGAAGTAGTACCCTGGTTTATTTTTTCGTGTCTGCAAAATTGAAATGCTTTGAAGTCGACACATTTATCAACATACAGTACAATAAAAATTCAAATGACTGCAGCATAGAAAATTTATAGATATGTATTAACATTATACATACAGTTAGGAAATGAAATGAGCAAAGTTATGATGATATTTCTATAAATTAAAAAGTATTTTGTATTGCTACTAAATGGATGGCAAAATTTAAGATTGAGATTTTATTCCAATAAAATTTAACAGAACAAATTTCTTTACTAAGACAGTTCAGTTTCAAATTTTTGTCTATAATGCTTGTAAAATAGTCGAAAATAATCTTAAAGTAACAAAAACAAGAAATATATTTAAAAAAATAAGTCAATTCCTTCTTGATAAGAAAAATTTTATTTTACTTACTTTTTATCAAATAGTTACAACTAATATAAATATGTGTATACATAGGGAGAATCACAACATTAAGTGGCAATTTATTGTTATTAATTATCATTAAAGTATTGCATTGCTATCCAAAACAATTGTGTATATAAGATTTCAGTTCAACTGAATGTTTTAAAACGTGAGAAAAAACCTTTTCAATTTGAACGCAAGTCGCCAAAATGGTCGCTATATCGCCAAAAATGATGCCAACATGGATGTATTTATAATTCTTAGAATAATTAGTTTTAATCAATGAATTTTTATTAATTATAATTAAATTTCTGTATTGTCATCCAAAATAATCATGTTTTTAAAATTTCAGCTCAATCGAACGCTTTAAAATGTATTTTACTACGATTGAAAATTTGAACAAGATAAATAAATATCGAGAGAGAGTGAAAAACTTTGTAAACAACAACATTGAGTGGAACCCTCACTTACTTCTGGTGTAATGTTAATCTATGGGAAAACATCGAAATTCAACTGAGTTTTTGAAACTTTTAATGCAAGTTTTTGAAACTTTTTTGTACTATATGGATAGAAGATGATCTGTAGATTTCAGATTCAGGATTTTATAGTATTTATTTCAGTATCTTTTTTAAAATACCTTGTTAATTTTTTAGCTCAAAGCAATGCAGATTTTGCATTAACCGGAAAAAGAAAAGGGTACTATTGACTGTAGCGCCCCCATAGTAAGCTTTACGGTAGAACTAGTCCATAGTAGGAGTTCAAAAAAAAAGACGTAGGTAATCAACTACATATTTAACGAATAGAGAGCATTCCGAACAGGTCACAGAAGTGGTACCCTGATTTGTGTATATTTGCTAAATTAAAATTCTTTGAATTCGAAATGCTCAGAAAATATTCAGACTCATTTTAACACTTTAAATATCGTCACCATATTTGATAAAAACGAAAAAAAATATTGAAAATGAAATAATTAAAAAGTATTCATATTTCAGTTGAAATTTCGGGATATCTTCAGAAACAGGGGCTTTCTCAAGCATCAAATTACGCCAAAAACGCCAAGCAGCGCGAGTATTATTCAAATGTGGCTGCCCGTCTGTTGGATCTTCTTATGTCTGACTGCGTCACTAAGTTAGAGTAAAAGAATTAGAAATTGTGGGCTTCCACCACAAAAAAGAGTTCGAAATACAATTACACTTTTTAAATAGAATACATTAAAAAAATGAATTTTTAATATTTGTTTTGGGCTTATTTCAGGTTAGAAATTTTGAACTACTCTTTGAACAATATTTTGATTTTATTTGAAAAGATTAAGATATAAGAAATTTGTTTGTATATTAAGGGGCTCAAAAAAGAGTTCATTTACACATATAATTCTTTTTTTTTTAAAAAAATTTCCAATTTTCTTTTGAAACTATTGGTATTTTTTTTAAAGTAAGGAGATTTCTTTTGGAGCATCTTTTAATTTATGGGATGCTGAAGATTTGTTTCTTCTCTTGAAAATTCTTTGGGTAGATGGTGGTTCGGAAAAAATAAATAAATATGGATTCTTTAGTAGAAACCAAAAAAAAGCTTTCTTCCCTGCAATCAAAATTTTGTTTTGCATTATAGCAATTTAATACGCTACAGTATTTTACTTCGTATATGATAGTAGACTCAAATCCGAAATTTCCGCGAAAATACTCAGTCGAATGAAACACGTGGCTATTTGTTTTGTATATTATCACGTGATTATGACGTCAGGTGTATGCTGTCCGTTGGATTTTCAATTTTTTTAGGTGTATGGTGCATCTCTGGACATTTATTTGAAAGTTAATAAAAAACCCAGCCAGAAATTTATATTATTATTTTCAGTTTTTATATTTGTTCAACTTATGAAGATCAAAGCGTCTTCAAATCATTTTAGACAGCAGCTGCAAGATATTAAATTTTTAAGCTTGAGATCCACAGAAAATTACATCCATACGCTATACTTTATCTTTAAAAAGTGGCAACATAGAATACGCGGGAAACTGTGTCCTCTTTTGTTTTGTGTATCTCACAACTTTTGATTTGATTGTGCATTTAGTGATCGGGTATAAAGTCAGCAATAAAGTTTCATCATAAAATGGATGTCTCAAATCAGCGTGTTGGTCCCATTAGAAAAAAGGACGTTGTTGGGGATAGAGTTCAGAAAATATTTCAAGATTTTTTATCTGAGTAAGTAAATTTATTGGAATATCTGTTAATTTAAGAACATTTCCATAGACATTTTTTTTTTACAGAATGAAGCAATTTTTTGAAATTAATTGGGTTCCTTAAAATTAATTTTTACTACTTTTTAAAAGAAACTTTTTGATTGTATTTTCGTAAAAACAGTTCGTTGATAATTACTATTTTAAGCTGCTCAATATTTTTCTAGATGGATTATTTTACAGTGATCAACATGAAACTAATTAATAATATTTTTTTGGACAAAATTAAATCTAATTAATGTTGAAACAAATGTTTTGTAGTATAAGGAAGTAAGAAGTAAAATTAATTACAAAAATTTGTCTCATATATATTAATATTTTTGTATTGAATTGTCCAGATGTTTTCAATTATTAAAAATATCTTATTACCTGTTTCTGGTATGATTTTATGTGATTATTGGGGATTGTCAATTGCCGTAACCAATATTTATGATTGTTTTTTTTTTCAAACTTGTGCTATCTAGACATTTTAACATTCCATTTTTTTCCAGATATATTAATGATGAAGGAGTTCCAAAATATTTACAGTTTGTTAAAGATCTTTCTAACCCAGAGCGAAATACTCTACATGTGAGTTTTGAAGATGTAAATAAATATAATCAAAGATTGGCTACAACCATTAAAGAGGAGTACTATAGGTAAGTAATTTTTTTTTTCCATGTCAACTAAACATATTCAAAGTTATAATAATATAAATTCAGATGTCATTTGATATGTATCAAAAAACTATACTATGTTACATTTTTTTTTGAAGAGAAGTTGTTTAGGTTTTGAGTAAAATCGCATTGAACCTACTCCTTTTTTTGACACCAAATTGAGTTAATAGAGTGTATTTCAAACACAAAACCAGTTAATGTGTAGATTATGAGGGGACCTTTGGCAATGTAAATTTCATTTGGGGACTGAAATCGTTCGCCAAACTACTTCATTTAGCGATAGGTGTTTTTGGCAACTGGATTTGATAGCCATCCTATCTATGACATTTAGATAAAAATCGCCCCCCCCCCCCCCCAATCTACACTTTAGCCCACTACACCATTGAAAGGCATTGCACATAACACTATTGCTCAATTGGATTGTTTTGAAGTATGAAATAACATTTTTCAAATATTATGGATTTTGTCAAAATAAATATATGTAAGATTATTGAATCACAATCAACTGTATTGCTATAAACAGAAGAAAATAGATTTTTTTTTGTTCATATACTAAAGTAATTATTTAATCTTAAATCTGATCATACGGGCATTTATTCACTAAATCTCATGCCATAGAGAATAGTATGATTTAGAGAGTGGATGTGTCTTCTTTGTCATTTGAGCTTGTTTTAGATTATGAGGTCCTTCATCTAAATACAACATTACTTTGAAATCTAATATTAATCAATCAATTACTACATAATGGTTTGTTATATTGGACTGTTATTTTTTTATCATTTAAGAGCTTTTGTAATTTGGAGATTGTAATTGTGAGCTTTGTGGTTGGGAATATAAAGTCAGAATTCCATGATGGAATAATAGATTTATATAAATAAATTAGTATTGAGCCTTATAATCTTCATGTAGTGTATAAGTTTGGAGTGAGATCATGCTCTATATAGAGGTAAAAGCTCAGATGTTAACTTTGTCATTTGAACTGTTGATCAAATATCTGTTATTAATCTGTTATATTTCTATTTGTACTATTAGCCTTGTTTTGAGGATTTGCTTTTTTAACATGACAATGATATTTTGCGTATCCTGCAGCTATATGAACTTTGGTAAAATTACTGGTGCCGATAAGAACCATTTTAATTATGGTATCTCATGAATTAATAATGTCCAATTAATATATGTGTGTTACAATTCCTCATATTATTATAGAGTGGTGAATTTCAACCAGCATATTACAAAAATTTGCTCTGGTAATAATTTCATTATTCTAGTAATTTTTTATAGAAATTATAGTAATTTCATTTACTAGAGTAAATGAAATTATTTTCAAAATGAACTAAAAGTCTTAACAGGGGAAGAATATAGCTTTTAAATATATGTGAAGAATATTGCTTTTTTTTCAATAAATAACATTAAAAATAATACCATCTCCAAAATTCACAGGAAAAAGTTTATGAGTATATCCTGCAGGAAATTTTTTTTGGATAGACAGTGTTTTTTAAAATAAACATCAAACACAAATATTTTTCTAAATATTTACAAAATAAATAAATAAGCTTAAGCATTTTTAAAAAAATCATGTTTCATTACCTTAGAAAAGATTAGAATTTAAAATTTAAAAAATGTCTTAATTAAAGGCATTTAATTTCATTTGTGCTACTTTTTTTTAACAGAATTTATTACTTTTAAATTTATTCCTTTGCTCATACTTTTACTTTTTTTCATATTCTGTAATTCAAGTAAAAGGAAATGCAATTTGTTGTATCTAAATCAAGAGAAAATTATTTATCAATTAGGCTTTTCCATAACTGCATTCAAGTAAATAAAACCCAAGGCAATTTAATGTCAAAAAATTTTTGCTGAGAACTAGGAATATAATAAGATAAAGGGCTTCTGGTACAATCCTAGGAGAGCCCACACCCTTGGCGACAAACTGAAAAAAGTGCCAAGCCATAACAATATGGTGCCAAGCAAACCCGACAATGGCTTCTAGTGAATATACCGGGACACGGTGAACACATAATGAAAATATATGTAAACAATACAGAAATTAATAAAATATATTTAAGATAAAGAAGTATAAAAACAGTACTTACTTTCTTACTGCTGATCTTTTTCGAGTGGAGTGTACAGCGTAACAGCAGATTTTAACAAAGCTTTGAAGGTCTCATCACTAAGTGGAATGATCATGGGAGCGCTGCCATATATATTCTGCGAGGTAATGGTTGAACATACCTTCGAACATAATCATTCATACATCTTCCAAACCACATTTTTAATTATGCGCAAAATATCATACTTTAATTTACTATAAAAAAACCACGAATTCTTTCTTATATTTTTGCAAACATGCACATTCGTACCTTTTTTTACGACATTTTCATTCAAATCCATCCAAAACAACATTCTTTCTGTCTTATAATCCAATTTGTTCATTACATTTAGGACATTCATAACTTGAAGCGGTCAATCCTTCCTTCATACACCATTCAATCAATTCTTTCTTACCTTTTGCATTCAACAAAGTAAAAAATTCTAAGGTATATTCACTCGCACACACGGCCATACTTCCAGCTCCGCACCCAACAACAAAATGACGAAATTCGAAATGCCCGCCAACCAAATAAGAAAATTCCATAAATAGTTAGGTTTACCATATCTAGTGTATCAAAGTAGGATTACCAAGATGGCACAGTTATTGCCAAACAAAATAATTAGCTAGGACTGAACTGGGGCTTCCATATAAATTTCTCATAAAATATGCCATTTTAACTTCTTATAGCTAATGTAATGTTCTTTTAAGTGCTCCTCCTAATTAAGATTTGCAAGATAGCAAATTGGAAATTTATATTTTGTTGAAGGTATTCATTTTTTTGCAATTTAAATATTTATATAAAAAATTGATCTTTAATATTGTTTTATAAGAGAGGACTAATTCTCCCATAATAATACAAGGGCAATTTGGAAAGTAACCACTGAATCACTGTAAAAAATAAACCAAGACACAGTGGGGAAAAAAATTTGTTTACTTATCAAAGGTACAACTCTCCTCTATTTTTCAACAGTTTCCCCCATTATTCAAGCACTTATTATACCAATTCCTTCTGTATGAAAAAGCAGTCACAGCATTTCCCCCCCTCATCGTTAGCAAAATGCTGTCCCCCAAGCCACTTCTTCATTGCAGTGAACATATGGTAATCGGAAGGAGCCAAGTCCGTGCTGTAGGGAGGATGTTGAAACACGTCCTATTTGAATTTTATCAAAATATCTCATGTTCTTACAATAGTGTTGGGGTGCGTGTTATCATGCAGAAGCACAACCCAGAACTCAGTAAGCCGCAACGTTGTTCTAGATGGCTCTTTTCAGTTTCTTCAACGTGTGACAGTAAACTTTAGAATTTATTCTTGTTCCATGTGCCATGCATTCGATTAGCAAGATTCCTTGAGCATCCCTAAAGATGATAACCATCAGCTTCCTCACTGACAAAGTTTGACAGGGTTTCCTCAGCCTGGTTGGGGAACCGGTATGACCCCATTGATAGACTGTTGCTTTGTCTCTGCACTGACATGCATTACCCAAGTTTTGTCACCATTCACTATTTTGTTCAAAAAGTCCTCCCCATCTGTGTGGTATTAGGAAAGAAATTCTAAGGCAGCACCCATTTGATTGATTTTGTCGCCCGTGAGCATTTTCGGTACTCATCTAGCACAGAACTTCTGATAGCCTAATGTTCCTGTGACTGACTCATACAAAACTGTCCAAGAAATGTTTGTAAAGTGTTCTGAAAGTTGGGAGATTGTGAAATCACAGAGCAAAAAAATTTTTCCATCAATTTCTTTCAGAACAGCACTTATTACAGACGGCCTTCCACTCCGTGATTCCTTGTGGATGTTTGTTCCTCCGTCCTTGAAAAAAACTATTCGTTGACGCACTACACTTTCACTCATAATGTTTGGCACGTATACAGCACACAATTCACAAAAGATATCAGTTCTGACAGTTTTTTGGCCCCAAAAAATCTTGTCACTCCTTGCACCTCATTTCAGGGGATTTTCTATGGTGGCACACATTTTGTCACATTATAACCAACAAACTCTTGACCCTACGGCACGTTCACTCGCTGACTGGAAATTTAGTAAATCATATATTGCTCATAGATTCGATTGAGGGCGCTCCAAACCGTACTTCCAGCTCCATGTCCAAATGGCGGTTAGTTTCCGAATTGCCCTTGTAAAAGTAACTGCCTGTAAATGTTTGCTTCACCTACAATTAAGTAAAACTGACAACTGTTTTTGTATTAATAATGCTCTAAAATCCATCCAAAATTTTACTAAATTCTCCAGTCTTTGTCATTTTTATTTCACAGAAAAATAGAAACTGAAACTTCTTTAAAACTACATACATTACAAAAAAAATTAGTTATTAATCTTAAGTGCTTGATTTATAATCTGAAGAAACTGCAAGCAAAATGTAGAAAAGACTTGTATCTCATCCAAAACAATTTTCACAATAACTACAAAATGTCATTTTTGAACGCAGTATTTTTTTTATGTATGAGGATGGGCAAATTAGTTCTATTAAAATATGTTTGAAGTGCAGTATAAGTTTTCTCCATCTTGGATGGTCAGAATACTTCCTTATTGCTTTAATTTTATTAATCTCTATAGGCTGTTCAAAATGCTTCAAATGGTGATTTTCAGAATTTTTCCATGGTTCTGTATTTATTATATTTGAATTACAAAAACTAATCTTTCCTAAATATATCAAATATACAGGTATTAAGATAAAATATAGTTAAATCTGAAGTATAAAAAACGGGCTTTGCTCATTTTGTACTCTTGTATTATCCTTTTGATTAATAAATTGGTGAAGAATTTAAGCCTAAGTTTATTTGTTTAGATAACTAAATATGTATAACATTTTATTGCTTATGTTTAATTGTTTTAACTAAAAAGTTACATTTTAAATAAATGAAATATCTGAAAAAAATTCAGAAAATGGCTTATCTGTTTTTAAATAAACATGCCATTAAACACACTCTTGAGTGGAGTAATTTCTGTAACTTTGGTAATACTCTGTTAAATTCCCTTTTTTAGAAGGCAGGCACAAAATTTTTATTATTTTTCTCAAAAAAAGGGGAAAAGAACACAATTTTAAAGTAAGGTTATTGTGTGTTTTTTCATTATTGAGTCTATTACAACATTTGGAAACAGTTTTCAATGTTGCAAAAATGGTCAACAGTAGTACTGCTCACACATTATTATTACTTAGCTCTTATAATTTTTAAATATTTCTTTGATTGTTAATTATTGCATTATTAGTAATTTTCCTATTGAAGCAGAAAACCTTAATATTACGAGTTTGCATGCTGAAACAGAATTTTGAAAATTTGTTAATTTTACATAAAATGAATATTTTAAAAATATTAGTTAATGTATATTTTTAATGTGTAAGCTAAAAGGCTTTAATTGTATCTTATTTCTGTACACATATATTTTCTCCCTCAAGCAGAATGAAATGTTCAGAAAAAGCTAATTATAATATTGAGTTAATGTGTTTTGTATGGTTTTATTTCATATTTATTCTTTAGTTTTCACCTATTTTATAAATCGGTAATAGTGTTCAGTTTAAAAGGTTGTAATAGGCGGTTGCTTTGTTTGACATTTTAATTTTAATTTATTATGCCTCTTTTATGTGTTAATCAATATTTACAGAGATGCATTTTTTTCAGTCATTTAACAAAGTTAAATTGGTACTTATTAAGTTAATTATTAATTTTGGATAAATGAAACTTTTTTGAAGTTTTGATCTTTGTTGAATAAAATATCCTTTTATAAAAATTGTGCACTGTGTCTCTATATCTAAAATGAATTTGCTCTTAATACACATATATACAGAGCAATCAGATGTTTATAATTTCTTATTTAAATAGTTTGGATTAATACATTATATATTTTTATTATCAATGAATTTTAGTTATGAAATTTCTTTTCTTCTCTCTTTCTTTATTAGAATATATCCTTATCTCTGCAGAGCTATTAGAAACTTCATGGCTGAAAAGACTGTATATGATTCTGACAAAGAATTATATATTGGATTTTGCGATATACCAACTAGGGAAAAGTAATGTCAGATTTCTGTTTTCTTTAGAATGCTCTAATGCAGGGTCGGCAACCTTTTAACTGTGGTGTGCCAAACCAATCTATTAATATGATTCAGTGTGCCGCGCAGTAAGACATTTTTAAAACAACTATATTTCCGTGATCTTGCATGCAGAATTGAAGAATAGAGATTAATAGTTTAGACTTATTGTTTTATTATATATTAATTTTGCCTCATTTAAAGATATTTATTAACATAAAAATAAACAGCATACACACACACACTTTATAACTATTTCTTCAGCAATCATAAAAAAAATAAAAAAATTACATATAGACATATTTACATTACACATTTTTAAACATATTTATTAAATTAGAAATAGACAACATAAAATATAAGCATTTCCTTTCATTGCAGTTAAATAAAATTTAATGCAAATGCACTGCTTGCATCATTCTACTTTCATATCGCAAAATCTGGGGTATAAGTAGTGACTTCTAGTTTGACACGATTCTGAGCATTCAGTTTCTTTGCGGATTTGAAATATTTTTGATTTAAGGAAAGATTTTTTTACTTTGTTATGTAGAACAAAAGGGGGAAAACAGAGTATGTGCAATTTTCTCTCTTCAAATAACAAAATTTCTTCAGAGATGACATTCAATAATTTACAAAATAGCTGTAAATTTATCTTTAGTTATCTGTCAGACTTTTTCGTATTTCCGTAAATGTCTGCAATTCTGAAGATGTTTGTTAAATTAGGTTCATTACAAATTCATCAACTCCCATCCATTCAGAAATTGACAAATTTGTTGAGTAATACAGAGTGCCACTGAAAATTGTACCGCGTGCCATGTGTTGCCGGACCCTGCTCTAACGTATGCTAAATTTTAAATTCTGTAATATGAATATTTTACATTCCTATAAAATAATATAAATGACCATTCTCAAATGTTTTTAAATTTACATTGGTATTTTTTTTATGAATTATGTGTTTAAAATTATTCATGTAATATTGATAAATGTTTTTATATGCTTTATTCACTCAGCAAATATAATATTTTAGAATTCGTGAACTAACTGCATCCAAAGTTGGAACTCTATTACGAATAAGTGGTCAAGTTGTAAGAACTCATCCAGTTCATCCAGAACTTGTTAGTGGAACTTACACTTGTTTGGACTGCCAAACAATTATTAAAGATGTTGAACAACAGTTTCGATATACTTTGGTAATATTTTTGTTATTTTACTAATTTATTTCTGTTTGATATGTATATTTTTGTTTGTGTAATCCTATTTCATATTGTTCCTTCCCCCCCCCTTTTTTTTAGCCTACAATCTGCCGAAATGAAGTTTGTAACAATCGTACTCGGTTCCATCTTGAGGTTGACAAATCTCGTTTTGTAGATTTTCAAAGAGTTAGGATACAAGAAACTCAGGCAGAATTACCCAGAGGCAGTATTCCTAGAAGGTATTAAGATATTTATATTATTATAGAGAGATTTGTATTTTATGTGGCCAAAACAGCCTATTGGTTATGATCACAAACTCGTGAACGATGTTCTGTAGATTTGAGTCCTGCTGCCACTGAACACCTGCCATGTAGATTGCGTGATGCATGTTAGATCTGTTGAACTCAAAATCCTCTTGTTGGTGTGGTATGGTAGTTTGGTGAGGGGAGTGTCTGCTCAGGTGTTGTCCTGATAACTTCACAGAGGCTCAAAATTACAAGGTCTGTTGCCAACAGCTTTTATATTGCTTTGTATTCCAATGTCGATATAACTCTCACTGTATATTGTATCAAACATTGATACATACTATCGCAACAATGCACATTCAGGATAACTCGTCAAATTGGCAACCCCAATTTCATATGTGTCACACCCTGAATTGGCAACAATGTACTTCATTTCATATGATGTCGCTGACATGGTTGGGATATTACATAAGTACCCAAACTTCCTTGCATACATTCTACGTCTGGGTTACACATATAACTCATGGTGATAGGTAGTATCTACACTGCAATTACACCTCACTCAAAGATTTTACAATATTAGTTGTAATATACAGTCCTCGCCAATTTAAACATCTCTTAATCGACTCTTCACAAATTTCAGTTGTGCACCCCTGCTCTACATTATAAACTGCTAATATATATATTTTTTGTACTATTATCAGCAAAATGCAATTTTCTTTATGGAAAGGTTTAATTCTGTTCAAATTATAATAAAAATAGAAACCTATTTTTAAAATTATAATTTCTATCAATTTTTTTTAACAAATTATTAATTGAAATTATAATTATGTGTTTTTAAAAATTTCATGAAGTGTGGAAGTCATTCTAAGAGCTGAAGCAGTAGAAACTGCCCAGCCTGGTGATAGAGTTGATTTTATTGGCACTTTGATTGTTGTTCCTGATGTAAGTCAGCTTTCTATACCAGGTAAACAAAGGTTTTGTGTTTTTTTGCTTATTTTAAATTTAAAAAAAATAATGCTTATTTTTCTCCTAAATTTGCAATTTTAACTGGATTTTTTATTCTCATTTAAATAGTTCCTAATTAATTTTTATTTAAGTATGCTTCTGCAACTTCTCATATATGTGCTTTTTTAATAATTTTTCAAGGTGTACGTACTGAATCTAGTGCTCGTCATAAAGGAAGAGAAGGATTTGAAACGGAAGGCATTAGAGGTCTCAAAGCATTAGGTGTCAGAGAATTATCATACAAGACTGCATTTCTTGCTACTACTGTTATTCCTTCTGATATGAAAGTAAGTTTTTGAATAAGCACTATATTTAAATGAAAATAATATTAAATATATATTTGGGATAAATAAACCATTTTTTAAAAATTCAGTCCAAGATGCTAATATACTCGTGTTTATAAGAGCAGTTTTATTTTATTTTTTGAAACACTGAGTTGAAGGTACTTGTAAACATGACCTAATACCTAAATTAATACTTTCTTCAAAATTTAAAAAGTTTTTACAGCTTCTATTTTGTGGAACTGAATAGTTTCTATAAGATTCAGATTTCAAAAATCAAGACAACTTACTTGTATTTACCTGATTTATAAGTACACATGATGTGTTTAGTATATTAGTAAATTTTAAACAATTCACAATTTAACCACCCTCTGATTTACTATTCAACTAGGCAATTTTTGTAAATCCGTTATCATTCTGAATTTCAGAGTAATAAAAATATGATTCATTATATCCTTAATATCTTTCTGAATTTGCATGACAATCAACTAGAGTTTTTATACAAGTTACCTATATGATAAGCTACAAAATTATGTGAGAAGGATATTGACATATTTGTGTATACACAGTAAAAAAATGTTTTCTTTAAGTATTGGGCATTCAGTTTTTTCATTTCAAAGACCAATAAATTTCTCTTTATTTCATCAATCATGCACAGCAGCCCAGGATGTATCAAGGCCTTTTGAACTAGATATTTCCAACCATCTCTACTAGTAGCCAGACTCCTATAATTTCTAGTTTCAAGGAACAAATAATCCTTCTACATCTATCCATTTAAATCTAGGTCTTTCTTTTCTAGCATTGCCTAGTCTAGTAGAAAGGATTTCTTTTAGAATGCTTCTGTCATTTAAATGCCTAGTCCAACTGGATTGACTTTTAATGTGATTAATAACATCTGACTCTTTGAACATTTGGTATTGTATCTTCTAAGCCAGACACCATTCTTCTGAATTCCTCTGAAAACTCTTCTTTTAACCTTCAGTTTGAAAACACCCAAAATCCCTTCCTCCGTTATAGTCCAGGTCTCCAATTCGTAAGTCAACACAGGATGGATTAGTGTCTTGTAAAATAATAGCTTAATCTTTCTAGATTTAAATCCAAATCTACACTATTAAAATTCGAAGGTAAACAAACGTATCTACCTATTTATGTGCGTCTATCTTCTCACGAACCGCACCACGCAGAAAGTCGCGGAAGGTACCAAAAGATCGGGAATTTTCCGGGGAAGCCGTATTGCCTATTTATATTACGATATTGTAATTAGTTGAAAAGATATTAATTAAAAACCTTAAAACGCCTAATTGTTTTACTCCTGCCGGTTGTTTACTTGGCAGAACTTCCGTTCCGTTTCGGCCGAGCGGTGATCCGACGTTTTCGACCATCTTAAAATTGTCATCCAATTTTCGGTGTTGAAATCAGACAAAAAATAATTACAGAATCGGAAAGATCATTTATTTCGCCACGATACGGTATAATTTTTTTTGTAAAATAACGATATTTTCTATTTTTTTCGAATTTTTTAAAATAGTGTTAAAACTGATGCGTTTTTATGAAAATTATTTCTAAATCATTGGGTATGAATTACTTTTCGTGTTATTAAATCGATATTCTACACTAATTAACTTCAAGCCTTTCTCTTTTAGATCTATTCATTTAAAAAATAAAATTCCCAAAACTTTTTTTTTAAAGAATTTTTAAAAAGTAGTCCCAATTTTTACTTCACATTGAATAACTTCGTCATTTATGAAGGTAATCTCACAAAATCCTTTTTCCGTGTGTAAAACAATTTTATCCATAACATATACGAAGATTGAAAAAATTGCTTCAAAATTATGGATTTTAAAAAACATTTTGTGATTTTCGTAAACTGCGGTTTTTCTGAGAAATAACTGAAATAATAGTTTTTGTACATTTTTTATTTCAGAGTACGTTTTTTTTGCAAATAGTTTGTGAAGTTTGAGAGCATTAACTTAAAAATTATGCCCTAAAAATGAAGGTAATGATTTTTAAAATAATTAATAATACGCGATTTTACATTTAGCCAAACATTGGCGTCGAAAATTAGCTTTGCGCCAAAGACTTTTGAAATGTTTCGCCGTCGACCGCATCTAACTCAAGGGTTACACTAAAAAAATTCTGCCTTAAACAGGGGAAATCAGTAACTTTGGCAAGTAAAAAAAAAATGCGAATGAAAAAGTTATTTTTTCGTCAATTTTTCTTTATATAATTTTCAAAATTAAATAACTATATATGTCAGATTAAGATGATAAAATGCATTCAATGCATTTTCGAGATTCATTTAAAATATTTATCAGTATCGAAATTTTTGTTCTCTTTCATAAAACTTATAGTTTACTTTAAAATAATGCCTAATGTATATTTCTTTTTTTGACATATAATTCCGTAATAAAAACAAACAAATTGCCCATTTCGAATTTTTTTTTTTTTTTGGAAATAGTCAGTTAAATAGGCATAAATTCCTTAGGAAAAAAAAAGCTATGTTCATATTATATATTTTTTATTATTAATTGCTTTTTTTTTAAAATATCAAAAATCAATAAATTTTTTGCAATACATTTAAATGTAATCGTGAATCGAAATTTTTCAATCGTTATGATATTTTTTCCTTTGTTTTACTGAACATAATATAGTTTTGTAATACTTTTTTAATTTACATACTACTTATTCCAATATTTTTTGAATATTAATAATAAACAAAACATAATTAACGAGTTTTTTTAATAAATTAGCTGCATATGTTATCTTAAAAAAACATAATAAACCTGATAATGTTTCATTTTTTTTTTTAAAACAAGCATTATAAAGTAAAAATTTTTTTGTTTTAGTTACTTTTTTATTATAAAGTTATGATTAATATAAACACAGTCCTCGCGCTTTACTCTGGAAACTTCTTCAAATATAATATTTAATTCTCTGGCTAATGGTTCCACATGCATTAATTTTTTTTTAAAAAAAAGGTAGTTTTAAATGTCAAAAAATAAAATAAATGGTTAAATAGTTACAATTAATAAAAATATGTATGACAGAATCACAATATTAAGTGACAAAATAGAAAGTGATTTTCCTTTCTATGATTGGTGTTGGACTATTTTGTTTGTTACTGTGTTTATTTAGTATACAATTAAGTTTAAATCTTGCAATAAAATAGTATAGTTAAAAAAAAAGTCACTTTTTCAGAAATTATGCCATCCCAGGTGGGTTCGAACTCATGAACTTTTGGAGTAGAAGTCCATTGCGCTACAGGGACCAACGAACGATTTTGCTTTCTATATATGCTGTTGGACTATAATTTTTGTTTGTTAACATTTTAAAATTTAATTAATGAATTTACATTTTAAAAAGTTGTATTAACATCAAATGTCACCCACTAGAAATTGAAAAAAATAAAAGCAATGTTTATGCATTATATGCTCCATTATTAATTTCCAGCCTAATTTCTATGCCTTATAATGATACTTCAAGCATTCTCTAAAGTTAGAAAAATAATTTGCTTAGCATGATATAATTTTGTAATACATTTCTTCAATACATACCACATCTTATAAAAAATATTTCTTGAATATGAAACATTTTACACACATATGAAAAATAATAAACAAAACATAGTTAGCCATATATTATTTTTTTTTAAAAATTATAAAACTGATTATCTTTATTTTTTTAAAAAAGGTTAGTTTAAAAAAAAGACACTTTCATATGAATTTCATTTGTCATTTTGTATGTTTTTTTGTCAATGCACATATGTATGCACTCGGTAAAAGCCCGTGCAACGCCAGGCCATGAAAGCTAGTCTAAGTAAATGTTTCGATCCATAAAAGGCTTTATTAGCAGCAATTAGTCTTTTTTTTTTCGGTTGGATATTATTATTTTTATTAAACATTGATCCCAGATAAAGGAATTTTGCAATTGTTTCTAATTTATAAATTCCTATTAAAGATGGATTGGATTTATTTCCAATGGTATCATATATTTATTTTTAACCTAATGGGGCTAGTCTTTTTATTTTTGGTTGGATATTATTATTTTTATTAAACATTGATCCCAGATAAAGGAATTTTGCAATTGTTTCTAATTTATAAATTCCTATTAAAAGATGGATTGGGATTTATTTCCAATGGTAGTCATATATTTATTTTTAACCTAATGGGGGAAAAGTCCCTGATTTAGCCTCCCTCTCTAAAATTTCAAATACTTCTACTAGATAGCTTTTACTTGTGGCCATTCGTGCTTGTCATCAGCAAATGCCATCAGTTAAGCAGTTTACTAAAAATACTGCCCCTGGTGTTTATTCCTGACTTTCTGATGACCCTCTTTAATGCAATTTTGAATTAAAAGCACGAGAGGGCATCTACTTGTGTGTGTGTGTGTCTGGCTTTCTTATCCACAAAAAAGGCCACAGGAAAGGCATCCTTGTTTTAACCCCTTAAGCATTAATCACGAGTCTGACTCGTGTAATCTTATTTTGACTTTGTAAATCAATCACGAGTCCTACTCGTGTTAACTTATTTTTACTGTGTAAATCAATCACGAGTCCTACTCGTCTAAACTTATTATTAAATAATTATTTCAGGCACATAATTTATAAATAAGTATCATTTCAAACTTTACAATTTATTCAAACAATTAAAACTAAATGGGGTTAAGGCCTTATAATAGGTCATATTAATAGTTCCACTGTTTTGTGAAAGTAAAATACATGGTGCCCTTGTAATCATGAGAACTAGTGTATGCTAGTCTAAAACTAAAATGCAGAAGTATTATTAATATATTTTTAACAATATAAATTTTTTGCTTGGATGCACATTAATGCATAAATAGTTTTGGTGAAATTGAAGGTGTCAATCTGACATTATCAATATTATCTTTAATAATTGTATATTATTAGATTTAAAAAAGAATGTGATACTTGGTAAATGAAATGTATTGCTTTTCATTTAGTAATACTTCTAATTTCTGATTGGTCAGCAAATTTAAAAATATTTTAAAATTTATTTATTTAACTAACTTTCAGTAAATTATGATGCTTTAATGTTTCTAACTTTTGGTTGTAATAAGATCTTTTTACAGAATAAAATAAGAAATGTAGTACTCTATTAATATTAAATATTATTATATATGTGTATTCAAAATTTAAAATAAATGGATGTAATATAATTGTACATTTAAAGCTATATATATATATATATAATGGTAAATTTTTTTAAAAAAAATTTTATATATAAAAAGCATGTAGCATTCCATGATTTTGTAAAAAAAATGTCGTACAATTGTTATTTTATGTAATTACAATAATATCTAGAACCTTAAAAAAATTACCCAATTGCTATGGATTTTACAAGATTCTTTTCATTTGTGTGAAGTACATGTTTAATTCTATAGGTCAGTGCATTAGACATTTTAACTGCTGAACCTTCAAAGAAAAATGAATTTATGCAGAAAGATCTTACTGGACAAGAATGGCAGAAGATTTATGACATGAGTCTTGATCGAAATCTTTATCAAAATTTAATGAAAAGCCTTTTCCCTACAATCCATGGTATAGTCTAAAATCATTTTGCTTTCTGATACAAAGTTTTTGTATGATGTTTTCTTTGAGTGATAGCTTTTTGTATTTAAATCAGTTTCATATATATCAATTATGCATTTAGTTTATCTAAAATTCAGCTTTGGTGTAACAAATGATATTGTGATCAAGGTATTGTACCTCAAGAAATTACCATAAAGAGTAATGACTGTTGAGTTATATAAAAGCCCTTCTCCCATATTTTGGCAGTTTTTACTTAAAAATAATTAATATTAGTAGCTTTAATTTTCTTTAAAATAATTATTTTAAATCTATTTCTACATGTGTTCTTTGAGTTATTTAAAAAAAAAACAGTTAAAATAATTGTTTAGATGATATGGTTTATGTCTGGAAAATCAAGTACTATAGGAGGAAAGTAAATTAATATAAAAAATATTTTTTGATATATAAATGAAAGATTCAAAGAAATAGAGGGAGGGGGGATATGTAATCAGATAATACTTAAATGTTCAATTGAAGGTACAGAAAAACCTCTTTTCATTTTTACATTTAAACAAGCATTTGCTCTGGTTTAATTTTCTATCTGAATTTTTGTACTATTTCTGTGTTCAAGATTAACAGATCAATGGTTTTTTATTCATTTTAATATCCATTCTCAAAAATCAAGTTTCTCTTTTCTTGTAAATAATTGTGTTGAGTAGAAAAAGAATCTGTGTATCAGAAGGGAGGAGAGAAATGATTCAATAAAAAGTAACCTTTTTATTTCTTATATTGCTTACTGTAACAATTTCTTTCACAAAACAGTTCTTTCTTGATTAGACAATCTATTTGTGTTCTAATGTATTATATTTTTGTCTCTTTTATGTATTAGTTGATCAAATATATCTTTAAAGATTATCAACATCTGCTCAAATTTAATATTTATAGCTTCTCATTGTAAAATGTTTAGGATTTTATACTCACAAGTTTAAAATTTTTTTCTTAGTTTTATTGCATCAAATAAAGCAGCCCAAATTTTGTAAAAAAAATTTAGCAGAAAGAGTTTTAAATTTTTAATACTGTCTAGCCCCTTCAGGACCTGCGAAAGAAGAAAGTAGCGTTTATCCATGCCTACATGTTTCAAGAGTAAATGCATGCAGGGGACTGTGCAAATTTTCCTGCTAAGCCTAATTTCAGTAAAAAAATTCATGTTAAGTCTTTAATGTAATCAAATACGTCAAAATTTACTATTTATTATTATTGATAGTATCTGAATATACAGTACAAAAAGTTTCACTATATTTCAAAACAGTTGCCAATTTTAAAGAAAATGTTTTCATTTTAATAAAAAAGTTCTCTTTTCGCCATGATGATTAAAATAAAAACTTAAAAAATACTATCTGGCAAATCCCAAATGATAAATTTACTCCTACATAAACTTGTTGTGGCTTGAACTGATACAGATCTTTTAAAAACCAGCTTATAAATCCTTTTTTTTAATTTTTGATTAATCATTATAATGCATATTGGCTTTCTTAGTATCACATTACTATTATGTTTGTTCTTATGGTTATGGCTATTCTGATTGCCATAGCAACAAAAAAGAATAATTTGTTCTTATTGAATTAGAAATGAGTCAGTAAGAACAAACTACTATTTTTCATTTAAAATGAATCATTACATTTGTTCTATTCAAAGTTTTGAGAAACATTATTCGGAAAAAAAATCCAGATTTTAACTGCCATCTAGTGCCTCATAAAAATGTTCCAAACTCGGATCAAACCGGTGTGATCATGGGCCTTAGAGCAGTGAATGCGCAATCACACATATGTGATACAGTTGGCTCTGGAAAGAGAAATGTGTGATCGCGGTCCTGAATGGGCTAAATTTGAAGTTATTTCTGATTGGTTGATGATATTCCCACAGTGATAAAAATATTCTTATATTAAAGTATCTTGTTAATAATGTAATGAAATTTTGAATTTAGATATTTTTGGTTAATCACGTATACATAAAACATAATTCATTATGCAACTATTCATGGGCATATTTCAATACAATTAAAACTTTGAAGTCTTTTCCTGAAATTGTTATTTCTTATGCTATTTGTTTCAATAATACTAGTCTCTAAGTCTTAAAATTTAAAAAAAAGGAAAAGTTGTAAAAATGATCTAGGTACAGGATTAATTTTCAAAAATATGCATTAATATATGAAGTATATAATAAACAAGAAAGAGATGTATTTTTTCAATCTTGAATCTAAATTTCATATTAACCCTTTAGCATTCATTAATTTCATACCAAAACCACACATTAAACTTTTTTTTTTATTCCAATAAGAGCTGTTTCCATATTTTTGTTATTTTTCCTGGCAATAGATGGCGGCACTACGGCTATATTTAACAATTGAGACCTCCTAAATAGAAACAAGATATCAGTCATTGGCATGGCCAAGTAATTTTAGCGCATTTTTCACATGTTGTATTTTACAATAATGCAACTAATGAACTTTTTACTAACAGAAAGTAGTGTACTGTACTAAAAATAAAAAAATTTAAATATGATTCGGCTCATCTAGGGCACAAATGCCGAAAACCCGAGGTCAATTGGTTGCTTATTGAGAAAAAGGTACGACAAAATATGGGACAAAGATGAAATTTGCGTCCTAATAGCGCTTTTGTTCCACTACGTGAAAAACGCACTAAAAATATTGACGTCTCTAACTTTGGTAAATTCCATTAGCTTTAAAAAAGTTATTTTAAATGATATTACACAAGGTCTTGCTATGCTTCTTTCTAATTATTAATTACAACTTTCAATCATTTTGATAAGTTAACAGTAGAATTGAAAAATAAAGTTAAAATCAATGGTTTCACTGCTGTAATTCAACTTTTAAGGGGTTGAAGCTCAGACACAGATGTTCCTTAGGCATTTTGTATTTAAGCTGTTCTCAGAGAAGACAGAAATATCAGTCTAGCATTTTCTAGTCTTTCTTAATATTGGTGATAAGATATTTTAAGGTAATCCTTAGTGTTATTTGTGGAAATTTTTTTTTAAATGCCAAGAAAGACTAACCACTTTCCAGAAGCTCTGGAAGTATTTTACAACCTACCCTCTGATATGGAATCCGATGAATCATCGCTCTGTGAGGCAGAGGATATTATGACTGAAAAGTCAACTTCAAGTGAAAATACCGATATTGATGAAGAAGACGACTTATGTGAGAAGATGATAAACTGAAACATATGTATGAAATATACAAAAAAAAATTTTAAAAAATGGTGGCACTGTATTTTTTTCCCATTTTTTATATATTCTTTAATTTTTACATACTTTGTTTTCTGATGCACAGTGAGAAAAACCCATACTATAACAACTTGAAACATTTTCGGGTAGATTTGATTATTGGCCTTGTGTCAATAGGACATCAAAAACCTCTTGAAAGATGGTTTGTGTCTAAATCTTATTCTGGACCCATGAAACTAAAATTCAGGAGACATAGTTTCTGAAAAGGACAGACCTAAAAATGTTGGTCATATTCCAACTGAATGCAAATCCAGAAGATGTACCAATTGCATTACCACAATCAAACCTCACTACAGGGACTGGAAATGATACCCTTTTATGTTTTCTACAAATACAATACTTTTAATTATAATGGGTTTGTTTGCATTTAACTTTTTTAATCATTGATTTGTGCTGAGTGTATATTAAGCTATCTATCGGTTTTATATATATATGTATGGGGTATACTCTCAGGCCCGTATTTAAAATGTATACCACCATGTGCAGCGATTCATTTTGTGCCCCCCTCCCTCCTAAAAAAATCCTCTCAACAGCTGATTTTTTAAAGCACTATTTGTTTATTGCATGTATTAGTAAAATATTTATTTACTTTTAAAATTATAATGAGAAATTTTTATATTTAACTATATTTATCTGCACTCTTTAAAATTTTGCCCCTGTACAGTTGCACTTGCCCCTAAATGCGACCCTCTGTGTGTACATAATATATTTAAATATTCTCTCTTTATAATTATAGATGCAAAATTTATAAGCAATTTTTTATTAAGGAATATAAATTATTTTTAGTATGTAATGTAAAATGTATGTAATTTTATGTCCAAATTTGTATTAAAATCGTAAAAGTGCAGATAAATTTTAAAAAATAATTCAAAACTTAAAATTATTTTTCCTTCATTAGTTGTGTTAAAATATAAAAGTTTTATGGTCGTAAAATATTAGATTTTTTTTCCTTCTGAATAATCTTTTGAATTGGTTAGTTTGAATAAGTAAAATGGACTGTTACTGTTTGTCGGTTTCACAGTGAAACCGTAAATTTCTTGAAGTTGAAAAATGCTAAATTTTTTTCTTTGTATATTTATGATCACCTTCATGTCTAATAATCATTTTTGAAAATATTTTGTAAATTTTTCAAAGGAAACATTTTGTGAACTTTAAAGGGTTTCTCTTATTAATGTTTTATTAAGTGATGTATTCATATACATAATTTAATAAAAATTTTAAAAAGGATTAAATTGTTTGTATTTTAGATATTTATGTAGTATGTTTAAAAGTGCCTCAGTTCTTAACCTATTCATTCACTGCCGAGGTATCTTTTTAGATTGTACTTCAAGTTAAGATTGATTGCAGTTGGTAATGGAATAAGTGTATAAATATTTGGTTTTGGTATTTCTAGGAAGGACAAATAAAAATTGTATAGGTATAATATATTTTAAAGGTGTATCTAACATTACTATTTATTAAAATAATCCTTTGCAGCATGAGATGCTACTGCAGACTTTTTGCCATGCTGCTAAAATTTTAAATTGTATTTGTAGATTCATTGATTGGCTTTGTTTGCTGATTATTACTTGTGTCTGTCCATTTATCTTTGCAACTCTTAGTAATCACCTATAAGTTCTTGCAGTATTTTGTTTCATCAGTGGGGCAAAAAAAGTTTCTTTGATGTAACCCCATAAAAAAATGAAATGGGTAAGGCCTGGGGATATCGGTTATTTTCATTGAATCTTATTGATCTTCATTAGGGTTCGCTGTCAATGTTGCCATTTTTGTATTTCATTCACAGCCTAGTATAAATGTTCTGTCATCTGCTGATCAATACTGTAAATAAAAATTTGGTTTGTTTCTCTTTAATTTACTGTTTCATTTATTGTAATAGTTTTGAAAATATAAATTTTTAAAATCCTGTCATTCATTTGTAGTAACCTAATTTTTTTAAATAAAAAAAGGGTTTTTATTTTGTTATTTGGTTTAGTTAATAATATGTATATTGAAAATAAAACAGCTCTTGAAGAATTGTTTAAAAGATTAATTATTTTCAAAATTTTGCCAAAAGGCAATTATGTTGTGTTAAATAAAAATCTTGTTGGTTTAATTTTTTTTATATATGTATATAAAGGGAATGATGAAGTTAAAAGTGGAATTTTACTGATGCTTTTTGGGGGAGTGCCTAAAACAACTGCTGAAGGAACTTCACTGAGAGGAGATATCAATCTTTGTATTGTAGGTGATCCAAGCACAGCCAAAAGTCAATTTTTAAAGTGAGTTAACTTTGATTTAAATTTTATTCTGCAACTGAATTCTTGTATGCCTTGCTTACAACTTGATTTTTAGTTTCAAAAACTGCTTGGAAGCTTTGCCCCGTTTATTTTAAATTATCAAACATCAATTTTTTTAAAAAGCATTTAATTTTAAAAGTACACTCTTTCTCATTTATGTATTAAATGAGAATTACCTTTTATTTATGTGTTTTGCTATATTTTAATTCAATGTTAACCCCTTTGCGACTAGCTTCCCATATTTGAGCCACATGCTTGGAACATTTTTCAAGTTAAGTTTTTTGGCAATAGATAGCATTCTATGTCCATAATATTTGAGTTACATGAAGATCTGACCTTCCTCTCGAAATGAGAGAAATATTACTCACATACACATGGCTGTTGTATAAACATAAGGGGAAGGGAATGTTTCTGAATTGAATGCTGTATGACTGCTCTTCAAATGAAGTGTGGTTCTTGTTTATAGTGAAGATGAGAGATTTATTTTTGCTAGAGCATTTGGTTTGGGTTTGCAGTGTAGTTTTTAATGGATAATTAGATCTGGTAGACAAAATTATTATTATTATTTTTTTTTTACTAAGTCGAAACATTGAAAATTATTAAATGAGCTTGGAATATCAGAATGATGCAAAATTGATTCTAAATTAGAATCTAAGAGTAGTGATAATGACAAATAATATGTAATGATTGTTCTGTTAATTGTGAATTTTATGATAATGATATTTCAGACATCTGTTTGCCGATTACATCAATTTAGGCTTAATTACACAAAACCCTCTGGCCGTTGGGGTGTGCGCGCATTTGTGTCTTTCATCTCGAAAGGGTTGAGCAGTAGGCATGAAAATGTAAAGTCAGTACAGGACAACAACAAAAAAATAGTCGCAGTAATACAACAACAAACAGACTTTGGTTGAAGATTACAGTTATATGTATGCGTAATTGCTACAAATTATATATAGTAAAAATAAAATATTATGGAGAACTAATTGGGGCCTTTTAAGCATGCTTTGGAACCACTCTTGGTTAAATATGGTGGATTTTAATGTATTTCATGGAATAATTCATAGTCCATTTAAATTTATTATTAACTTTTGTAATATTGTGAATAAAAAGTATTAATTTATTAAGATTTAATAAAATTTTCCTCTCTGATGAAATTTTTTTCCCTTCCAGACAAGTCTCAGAGTTTTCTCCTAGAGCTGTTTACACTAGTGGCAAAGCATCAAGTGCAGCTGGTTTGACTGCTGCTGTTGCCAGGGATGAAGAATCTGGCGAATTCGTTATTGAGGCTGGTGCTTTAATGTTAGCAGATAATGTAAGTTAATTATTTTAACTTTATTTCTTTAGAATTTGTATTGAAGTAATTATCTAGATAATATGTGTATTTGTAGAACAAGTGTATTTCATGACAATATTGTGAATTATCCCCTTCTGTAGGGTGTTTGTTGCATAGATGAGTTTGACAAAATGGAATTGAGAGATCAAGTTGCTATTCATGAAGCAATGGAACAACAAACTATTTCAATTACCAAAGCTGGTGTCAAAGTATGTTTTGTCTTATTTTATTTTTCTAATATTTTTTTAAAAATTATTTCTCAGTTTAATTTTTTAAAATTTTATTTTTAACAAAATAACACTGTTATTAAATTTATAGTTTTTCTTGATCTCTTTTCTGTTTATTTGTGTTTTTGTTTGCTACATAGGCAAGATGTGTGTAAAATCTATCTCCAAATACGAAAAACTGAATGTTTTAAAATTAACATGTATGAGGACTTTAATATATATGTGATTAATATTAAGTTTATTAAGGTTTTGTAGTGGAAGAATTTAAATTTATTTCTTTAAAGTACATCAGTTTTATGCAGTCACAGATATAAGATCAACTGGAAATCCCATTTGAGGAAGAAAATGTTTGGTCACTTTAATAAAAGAATTAAGAAAAATGAAAATAGATTGTAATTATACTTTTTAATGTATTGCCATGTTTCACTGGTTTATACTTTTTGTATTAACTATATTGTTTATAAAGAAAAATATTATAAATTTTTGGTTTTTGTGCAGTCTTTCAGAATTCAATGTAATGAGTGCTTTGTGATTAAATTTATCTCTAATTTCATGATATGTTAAAAATTTGTCTCTACAATCTTAAAAATGTTTTTAAGCTGTTACCTATTCTTCTGGCATCTTGAATGTAATAAAATCTCGAAAAGTTGTATTGAGTAATTTTTTATTGTAATATTTATTATAATGTATTTAATAGACTTAAATATTTTGAAGAAGCAAATAGCCATTTATTTTTTTAACTTGCATTAATAATTCGTTCTAATTTATCATTTACAATTTTAAAAAGTTTAGAAATTATGTGAAATGGCTTGATAAATGTGTGTGTGTTCTTTTCATTTACTTAGGCTACTTTAAATGCAAGAACTTCAATATTAGCTGCAGCCAATCCTATTGGAGGTCGTTATGACCGGACAAAATCTTTGAAACAAAATATTGCTTTAACTGCTCCTATTATGTCACGATTTGATTTATTTTTCATTTTGGTTGATGAATGCAGTGAAGTAAGTCTACATTGTATCAAATAACTATGCTACCTGCTTTTGTTTGTGTATGTAACATAGCAAGTTCTATAAAACTGTATTAATAGTTCTATTGGTAATTTAAAAAAAAAAATTTTTTTTTTTGAGCTTTAATTTGAGGATTTCCTTTTATTTTTTGCTTGAAAATGTATAAACATTGCTATTACTTTTTATATTATGTCATAAATACTTTCATAATATATTATCAAGCACTTGCTTCATATTTTGATAATCTTTTTGGGTAATTAAGATAATTTTGCATCACCAATACATGTTCCAAAATTTTAATGTGATTATAAATTCCTATAATTCAAAGATTCATTTATCGTAATATAACTTATGTTTTGTAAACACTTTTAATTTTTCATTAAAATTTGCTTTTCTTACAAAAGGCTTTAAAAATCAAGCATAATTATCATTGTAAAATTGTTTTAAAATGAGGAACATAATTGTAAACCAAATGTATGTGCATCAATATCCTGTCATCTGTATCTGATTTTGGCCTCTGCTTTTTAAATTTTTGTAGGTTACAGACTATGCTATTGCTAGAAGAATAGTTGATCTTCATCAGAAATCAGAAGAATCCATTGAAAGGGTGTATAATTTGGAAGAAATACTAAAGTATATTTCTTTTGCAAGACAGTTTAAACCAAAGGTTATTTTAAAAATTTTTGTAACTACTTCAGTGTATGTATATGAGGGTTAGCTGGGGGCAAAAATTTATTCTTCTTTTACAATTTATATATCCTGGAGATGTTGCCTTTCACCTAGCAAAATAAAATAAATAGAAAATCTGCTTTTACCATGCACCTAAAATTTTAAAAAAATTCACTATTTTTTGTATTTTTTTAGTAATTATTCATCTTGCCAATGTCAATGCTTTTCTAATGTTCTAAATCTGAAGTTTGGGATATGAGAAGCAGGAAAAAAATTTAAATCTTCAAATTCAAAACCTTTATTTTCATACAAAAAGCTAAAAAAAAAAAAACAATTTAAAAAAAAAATTAGCAATATTTTGTAATTTTATTCAACTTTTATTTTACTCCTTAGGTGAGCAAAAATTAATAAATAGTAAATATATTTTCATCTTAAATATTTTTAACACTTTACTTGTATCTCTTATTAAGCATAATTCTTTAAATCATTGAGAAAATTCGGGTTATAGTAATCTTAATACAAAAGTCGGTTTTATGTTATCTTACTGCAGCACAGTTCTTATTTTGAGATGTGTGCTAATGTTTTTACTGGAGAAGCTTTGGGAAAACAGTATAATAGTTATTTATTACACTGTTGTCTTGAAAGACTGATGAGGCAGTAGCAACTGGTGCTCAATTAAATACTGTAAATAAGTATTGTACTAGAGGATGTATTGATCATTATTCACAATTTTCTCTTTTTTGGTGTATGTTCCCATTTTTAAGTAGATTTCCACTCTTGGTACTTAACCCTCTGAGCATTTGACCTTGTCCTGAAAAATCATTCCCAAATCGTTTACTTCTCTTTTGCGAATTGCTTCGAAAGTGCAACACATTTAATTCCTTTCCCCTTGAAAGATCGCGGAAGGTCTACAGGAAAAGATTTTATTACTCAGTTCCACCTCTTTGTTACTTTAAAACCGGGAGAAAACTCGTTCACAGCTGTGACGTTGCCTTGTGCGAATCTTGGGTGGAAAAAGTGGGGTCCACGTGGTTGTTTCATCGGTTAAGTCACAATAAAAGTGAATATTTAAAAAAAAATAATAACTCGAAAGAAAGAAACTTGTTACAAAAATTGAAAAATAGTTGTTTATTTTAAACAAAACAAAATTTTAAAAAATTAATTTAAGAAAAATAAACTGTTTTGGACTAACAATTTGTGCCAGGAAAAATCAGCTTGTATTTATTGTGGAATATAAGACTAAGAAAACATAAGTACATCTTAATGTTTTTTTTAAAAAGGTAACTATGTAAAAAAGAGTAAATGTGACCATCTCTCTCTTTTTTAAACAATAAGAGAATAAATGGAGTATCGTTACATACGACGATCATGTTTATGAAATAAAATCAATCTTCTCTATTCAATTATATTTTAAATTTAAAGTAACTTAAAGAGTGATTTCAATACTTTTAATTTACATATGTTTTAATCCTACAAAATATGTTTTTATGTTAAATGAATTTTTTGGAAAAAAATCTAAATTTTATTTCATAGTCAAACAACTTGTATGAAGCAAAAATGCCTTCTTTACATCAGCATTTGTGACGGAGCAAAAAGCAAATTTAGTCAAATTTTTTTTATTTTAATGGGGATTTATTTTTCTTCAAATTGTGAAAGTATTTCTAACCATTTTCTATTCAAATTTAATTTTTTATTTTTCTGTTTCTTTAGTGTTAAATGGAAAATTCATCGATAAATACATCTTTCACACAATTCAGTCATTACAAATTGTATTGAGAGAAAAACTTCTCCCAATTAATTTTGTCTTTCAAAACAGTACACTTAAAACAATTTTGTTCAGTGAAGCTAACCGACAATTCCGCATTGTATTCATATATTTTTTTAAAAAAAACATTTGAAAATATATTCTGTATTTAATTTTTTGAGTATAAAAAAAATAATGCCTGCTGTGGAAAAGACAGAGAATGAGATGTGATGTATGGTTTGAAAGAATGTTACGTGTAGAGTATTTTTGAAAATTTAAATATCACCAAAGCTGATCATATGATTGTAAATGAGTCTTATTTTAGAGTGTGAGCTGTTGGGTATCAAAATAAAACATTTAACTTTTAAATAGCCAAGGAGTTTTTATTCAATATCCTCTCCATAAAATTGCTTACAACTTCTATTCAAATTGTAAAGAAACTGAAATATAAATAACTTACTGCAGTCAAAAATATTCATATTATGTGAAAGTACTATTCCTCCACTTATTTAAGTACATTATATAAGCTGTAGCCTAAAGCAATTTTTTATTTTTATAAACGAGGCACAAAAATTCAGTTATAAAAATATATTTTTCATTTTAGAATATATAAACCATACATGGATTGTAAGACCATTTCTAAATTCCTAAGAGTTTTTAGAGGAGCAAAAACATATAATTTTGGGTAGTTCAAAATTTTAATATAATACACAAATATATATATTACAAATACGTCTGAAAAGAAAAAAGTAATTTATTTAAATCTTGTATTTCATGAACAAAATAAATCAGTTTCTCCTGAAATAAATATAATTGAAAGAAAATGTTTAAATTACAATGGATAGCATATAAATGTTTATCTAAGGGGTATCCCCGAAGTGATGCAATCCTATTTGGTGAAAAATAAAACTTATTGCTGGAATCGTATACTGGAATTGGTGAGTCCGAATTTTCCCCCTGGGTGTAAACTGTTTGGACGGAAATGACTAAATAGGAACATTGAATAATTTGCATAAATTAAAATTAACCATTATAGTTTATATATTTTTTAAGATTACAAAAGGTGTATTTCGGATGCACAAGTTTTAATAGGAGTACGGTTTACGAAAAGTAGTACAAATATATCTGAAGGACTATGGTTGGTTACCTTAAATATTGTGAAACACAACAAAGTATATTGGAAATCAATTCCCCAATTCGTGGTAGTAAAAATGTATGAAAAAATTGCAAGATTTATTTTTGTATTTGTAATTATTATAATTTTTCCTGAAAGCTGCAATTTCTAGTGCGGCACCCGTCGAAACCGAGGGAGCCTTACTTTTTGCCCATCTCGTCCCTACCTAAACCGACTCTGCCCTAGAAAGTGAAAATGCTGTCTTCTGTTTTTCAAGATTATGGCATTGCAGACTGCATCATGTATTTTAGATTGTCGGTTTTTTCTTGACGTCAATCTGTTAAAAGCTGAATTTAAAATTATATGAAATTCTTAACATACGCAACAATGCTCTTTATTTTTTTTTTAATAGTACATGAATACGTCTTCAAACATAACATTACATTTATGTTGACTATTTAATTAATATTAAATATAACTTAACGCACAGATTTTCTGAATTTTAAAATAAATATTTTAAAAACTCTTGTAGATATGATCATAATTTTTCACTCCTGTGTTTTAGCTTCGCAATATTGCTTCTGCTTAAAAATATATTCTATATTCATCAAATTTTTCAGCATATTTTTTGCTCTTAACATACAGTTTTAACCGAATTGTATGAAATGCATTAAAATGCTTAAGATTCTATATGTTAAAATTTTAATTTAATATTTTATTTGAAGAATTGTTAGTACTTATGGTAAATAATTTTTAATTGCGTGTGTGCACCATACACAAATATTTTTTTCCTAAATTTCAAATTCTACTATAAAATTCCTAGTTTTGTATGAAAATCTGGTTATTTTTTTAATCTTAATTATAATAGATATCCAGATTTAAATAACTTGTTCTTCAGTAATCTTTAAAAAAATATATATATTTAGAAATTTTGCATAAATAAATATTTTTTAAAAATAAATTTAAAATTGATCTTTATATTTATTTACATGCGTAAATGCCAACTGTAAATGTATCCGGATATTTTTAATTACAATTTACTCAAATATTCAAGTTTAAAAATATGAATTTGGGGAAAAACTCCCTCATTCATGTTCTCTCTGAAGTAAACTGAAATTCAACCATTTTTTTTTAATTCAAATATAATTTGGTGTACCTTAATAATGCGTAAGATGCCCTGCACCCTGGCTTTAAAATTTAAAAAAAAAATTAATGGATCTGAATTAGTTTTTTTTTTTTTTTTTTTTTTTTATTAAAGCGTAGAAATTTTTTTACAAATAATTTAATGCAAAAGATAAAAAATTATTCATTTTTAGTAGTAGGAAAGCTTAAAAGGTTTTGAATTTTGAAGCGTTCAGTTTCTTATTAATTTTTTTTGATAACTTATAATGAAATAATCATGTTTTAAAAACTGAAAGCATTGGTTAAGAGATGAAAAATGAAGCAATAAAATATAGTTCTAGATATTATATAAAGATATATATATTTTAAAAACTTAATTTTCCGTTTGATCATTTTAAGATGAAGAAAATAATACGAGTTAATCAAGCAAAGAGAATATACTTAAAAAGTAATTTGTCCAACTATATAAAATAGCAGATTACCGTCCCAACTTGTTAAAATTTCAAATTAATATAAAATCAAAAGTGTGTTATATAATATTTTATTTATGCATTGGAACTTTTCAAAACTTGAAGAAAAAAAAGATTAAATTGTGAAAAGTACAAAAAGAATTTATTTAATTCAATCGCAATAATATCTCAAATCAAGCTAAATTACAAACACTAACTTATAGTTCGTTTACTAGAGGGAACTAAAGAAATTCTTCCCAGTTTTTTTATGATGCCTCCTGGGTCAAAACACAGGTTTCCTTGGAGCCATAAAATCTCCTGTCAGTGTCCATTGTGTTGTCCCAACCCTCCCTAATTATCTTTCAAGATGTTAAACCAGAGGTTCCCAAACTTTTTTGTCTCATAGACCCCTTGCTGTGTTTTTCGGTTTGGGGTAGACCCCTGCTTAATTAATATTGAATTTTTACAAATTTATCAACTTAAATGTCTTTTTGACAGGTGTTACTACTACTCCTACTTTAAAAGAATTAAATTTCTAACTGTAATAAACAGTAGTGTTTAAAATTTAAAAAGCACATGTTAATTAATTAAATTAAAAGTTAGTTAATAAACGCAACTGTTAAATAAACTAACTAAACAACAAACAAATGATTTTAAAGGGAGGAAGGAATCTCTAGCTCTACAATATCAAATTTTTTACATTTTGTATTAATCTTGTCTGGTTTAATCTTAAATTTCCTCTGTTATAGTGTCCTTTTTTTTTTTTTTTTTTTTTTTGAGATTTGAAACCGCACTGAAGCTCTTTCAACACTAGGAAAAGCATTGAAAAACTTCCTCACGATATTCTAAAAGTCAAGACAAATAACTGGTTTGACTTTTTAAAGCCAAAGTGGCTAGCATCCGTTTCTAAACTTTAAGATCTTCGTTAGTGTTTATTACAATCAGTTCCTATTGTAATGTGGCATTTTTTTTCGATATCACTATTCAAATTCATTGCCTACTGTATTACCAGGAGTCAAATGATTCTCAAACCTAACTTCAAAATCTGAATAAAAGGCATTTAAATGTTGAACATAGGTTAAAACGTTCTGACAGAATGTCTGTGACATATTTAGAAAATTCGGGACCTTCAGTATTATATTTCTTTAACTTAACTTAGGAAAGAGAAGCTGAAATTTTTCTTGCTTTAATAAAATTTATGCTGTCACCTTGTAAATGCAAATTAATTTCATTATATTTAGTAAATAAATCTGTTAAATAGGTAAAATTTTGTTTCCACATGATTATACTTTTTTTTAATTAGTCACAGCTTAGTTTGATGAGAGCTACTATCATAGACCCCCACTTACACCTCATGGACCCCCCCCCCCCCCCATTAATTTTTAGCTGGCGTAGACCACTTTGGGAATCACTGTGTTAAACCATTAAAGGGGGAAAGGATTTCAGAGAAATATGGCCTACACGCTTTTGAAGCACTCTCTTGAAGTCAGAAAAGGACGTGTGGTGCGTTTTCGAAGCAGCTCTAGACGTGCGGAAAAAGACGTTCAAACTGCTTAGAGGGTTAAAGGAGTCTGAGGCTCTTTGTTTTTTTTTTCCTTTCAATCCTCTTTGCTAATTTACTTTTTTGTTTCTTGCAAGTTCACCTGTTCTACAGAAGCATAAAATGCATTAATTTATAATTATCATGGTATTTATTATTTAGTTATTCTATCCTGTTTGTGGAAATCACAAGAATATAAGCTTTTTTATACAAGCATTTAATCCTTTTAGCTACTCTTTACTAGAATTTGCATATTTGTTGTTAAAGAGAGCTCTTATATAGAAATGTACATTAAGATACCTTTGTGAGTTAAAAGTTTATTTGGCAAAAAAAAAGGTTACCAAATTTTGAGCTCTCAAAATTTTCTTAGGAATGCTTTTATAACGCTTATTAATTTTCGCTACACTCCTCTGATGTCAACACTGATCGTTCAAAAAGGTGAGGAAAAAAATGTAGAAACATCTTGGAACTGGTTGTTACTTACCATCTCTGGGTGATTAACTGAAAAATAAAATAACTTGGTGAACTGGAGAAGATGTTTCCGTTTCTGCAGCAATCTGAGTATTTCACATGCCAGTGGCTAATTGCAAGGGGGAAAGCAAGACATTCAGCCTTCTGATGCTTCAGTTTTCCCCCATGAAGTCCTGAAATTATGTCTTCAAAGAGTTAAAAAATGAAAAATATATTTTTTATTAGGAAATGTTTAATAAAGGTATAGTTGAATAAAATTAATAAAATTTTATGTGGACAATTAATATTTTGAGTTACTGGACAAATATTGCAAATTCTATAATTTTTTCCCCCTGCTCTTTGTCGAAAATTTCACATTTAGAACAATAAATTATTACAAATAATAAAATTTCTTTTTTCTGAATTTAAGGTGCATTGTATACATGACAGATATTTTTTAATTGAAAATTTCTTTTTTCTCTTTATTTAGCTTGGTGAATGATAACTTTTAGAGTTTTATGTTAAAAGAAATGGGGAAATTTCAGCCCATTTTTAAAAATATTACTATTAAAAAAATATTGAGCTGTTTCCCGTAACATTTTTGAACAAGATCTCAACATTTTGATACATATTTTGAATAATTAAAGTTGTATCCCAAATATTTTTTTTATCTAATTTTGTGCAAGTGTGATTTGCTAATAGTGCATTCAAAATTTTTACGTTCATGTTTTGAATCTCTTTTCCAAAAATTATTAGATTTTTCCTTAATTATGTAATAGTAAAATAACTTTCAATTATTGAATCTAGTTTAACACTAGTAGTAGGATTTACCACTGGGGTAGAGTTCACAGAACAGTCGCTTTTGTTAAGAATTAGCAGGCATGCCCGTTCTTTGCATAGGTGGATTGAAAAATGTAACAATAGAGAGGAAATTTTTTTAAAAAAATTTTAAGTAAGACTGCAAATTATACTCTTTTGAATGGCTAATTTAATTATTAAAATAGTTAAAATAATCAATATAGCTGAATTACCTGGCACTTCCCAGGCTTATTTTAAAAAAGCGATGCTAATACTAAAAAAATTAAGGTAATTTGAAAATGAATTGGTTTTTATTAATGGGGGCTTAGTAAATGGGGGAAAGAACTTTCAGCATATATAAAGCTACAGTTATTAATTTTGATAAAAATTTCAAGCAATCGCTTGGAGATTTGCAACATATTTTATTTTGTATTGCAGCATGTGGACATCTTTGGTGTGCAATTAAGTAAGGTTTTATTCATACTGTCCACAATCAACAATCATGCTATCTATTTCCTTAAGGGTAGTAGCAAGCATTAAAAATGAGAGGAGGAAGTAAAATAACGTTCTACGGCTCTTTCAAAAAAAAATTTTAATTAATGAAGCTTCTTAAATTATGGTGCAATGCAATCAATAGGATGAATTCATATGCATTACAATTTAACAAACATTAAAATTTATATATGTTGCAAGATCTCAAATGAGATATGACCAGCAAAGCCTATTATATCAAAGTTTGCTGATTTAAATTGGAGAAAGGAAGTAGCTCTGTTGGATGTCCGCTCTGCTCAAGTGAAATGTAAAATTTCTTGATAATGGTGTGTTTTTTTTTCAATAAGCAAGCCTCTCCCCTTCTCTCCTTCCCAAAAGAAAATTGTCCATTGAGATTGGAGAAAAAAATAGTCTAAAATTTTGCTGGAATTTGGAAAAAATACAGTTTTTTCAAAATAGCGATTGTGTTTTTCCAATTCTTTTGTAAGTTAATGTGAAACACTAATCGTAAATTTTGTAGGAGGTCAAGGAGACTGATCAATGATATAGTTTTGACTTGGGGGCTATATGAAGATAAATTTCCTGATTGTAAATTTCATTTGAGAAATTTGTAAGGTGTGGATATATATGGCTGGAAATTTCTATTTCTTCTACTTTATTTGTTGTCATAGGCTTCAGTGTTTTCTGAAAATGTGTGTATCTTTCTTGTAGATACTTTTTAGTTTTTTATATATACTTTCCAAGTTTTACTTTTGTATGAAGAAGTATTTTTGTGCCTTATTATAGCTTCTTAAGCCTGTGTTTTTTTAATGTTTTCTTTTTATTGAAAGCAGACACAATAGTGAGAGTGTGTTGTTGGTTTTTGTTTTAATTGCTGAGGGAGGCAAGATATTCTTGTTATTCCACTTTTTTGCCATTGGGTTGAATCATTAAGTTCATTGAAAAGAAACAATATCGCAAAGGTAAAGGTAGAATACATAAAAGGATTTTTGAAAAATCAGTGACAATGGAAAGAAAGTATTCTTTCTAAGTGACTGCCTATTGAAAAAGTATACTGTTTCTATTTCTGTCAACTTAAACTATTTGAGATAATCTTCTCATTAAATTCTCCAAAATGAAAGGTTTTAGGTAATTGTAATGTTGAAATGCAATCCTTTAGCAGTAATAAATTTTTTAGAAAAAAGTGATAATGTAGATGTTATTTTTTAAATAACTATAAATGGTAGTATTTTTGGAGGATGAGTTAAATGTAGTTACCCTAGCTTTTATTTTTTTGAACTCTCTTTTAACTAATGTATTTTTTTAAAAGAAAAAAAGAAGCATATTAAGAATTGAAGGTTTCATAAAAATGAATCAAATTTCTTTAAAAAATGCTAACATGAACTTACTAAGCAATTTTGTATTACGAAATCATCATGTTCAATTTATTATTCCTTTTAGATTACTGAAGATGCACAAAAGTGTTTAGTTGAACATTACGTAAACCTTCGTCTGCGAGATGCTGCTGGAGTAACAAAATCTTCATGGCGCATTACAGTTCGTCAGTTGGAAAGTTTAGTTCGTTTATCAGAAGCTATGGCCAAAATGTACTGTAGTGAAGAGGTTAGTTATAACATATTTTTTACTAAATATTTATGAAAATTTAATATTTTCATGTTTAATATATCTTAATGCCATTTCAATAGATCTTAGATTTAACATACAATATTGTCAATAACTTTTAATGTATTTCATTGCATTTTTTAATTCTTACTTTGAAATTTCAGAAAATATGCTTTTTTAGATCATTTAACTTATTTATATAATTTTTTTTAAACCTTTAGTCATTTTTTATGCCATGTTTAATATTTATTATTTCAAGTGATTGTAGAAATGAAACTTTCTATTGTATATTCTCAAAGCTCTTTGTACAGTCAAATGCAGTAAATAAATTATTTATAATTGGGAAAATTAATTCTGATATAAATTAAAGTACTATTACCAAATACATTTTAATGAAGTTCCAAGACAGTATGCTAAATTTATTATGACTTATAAAATAACTTGTCAACTAGTAAATAATATGCTGATAACAGACTGTCATTAACATTTTCATTACTTTCAACTTCTAATAAAAATACTTCACTATGGAAAATAGCTGAATCCTTGTTAGACAAAATTAGGGTGATCATAATGTGCCCTTCTATGTGTAGCTGTACATAGGATTCCTATTGATGTATGTGCAAACTGATTAACCCAGCACTTTATGCACAAGGTATGTCATACCCACTGCCTCCATCTAAACCTTTTTTGGAAAATGAATAGTTTCTTGTGTATCTGACTTAAAGGGTATATCCTTTAAGTTGCCTTAGCTTATAGGCAAATTCTAAAGGTATATTTTTGGATATCACCTCTTCGGATATGTCATACACTGCAATTGAATCACTGTTACAGTTTTAAATGCATAGGCAGATTTAAAATCTTTCATGTGCAATGGCGTATTATTGTAGTTATGATGAAGAAATGTGATATTTAAGTAATTTAATAGGTACAGTACAACAGTATTTTCCGATGAAGAAAGACTCTTTGCAGGGATGATAAGGAAGAATTGAATGATGAAACAATATGCAAGTATGATACCTCTACTGAGATCTATCCATATAATTTAACTGAGGGAGCAATTATCATCCTTGATAAAATGGCCACATCATATTCAATGGCTAAAAAATTTAATCGTTAGCCTATGATAATATTTTTTGTGTTGTTGAACATTGCGACAATAAATGCGCAAATTATTTAGTTAAGTAATCAGAAACCACCTACTAAACATTGAACTAGATGCTGATTTCTGAAGTATTTTGGACAGAAAAATGTAAAAAACCAGCAAGAGCTATGCTTCTACGAAATTTTTAAAAAAATTAAGATCCAGTGAAAACATCGCACTAGGGGAGCAACAGAGACAAAAGGAGTGTATAAACAATGTACTGAATGCCCTAATAAAAAGAACAGAAAAACTAAATTTGCTTGCGAAAAGTGTAGCAAACAAACTGTATTTCCAACTTTTCTTCCCTTTTCACCGTTATATGCAAATTTTAGAGTAAAAACAGAGTGTAAACATCCTTGGGTATGAGGTACCCTGTGTGTGAAGTTAAGGTCAATTTTTTCGCACATGAAGTGCCGAGTTGATATTTTTGTTAAGCCTATTTTTTTACTTGTTAACTTTGGATGTTCTGCAATCCAGTAAAAGAAAGACTTTTTTAAGCTCAATAATTTTATTCTTCATTAAAAATAAATTTTTAAAGAAAGGAAAATATCCTATAGGAATTAAAAACTAACATTTTGAAGCTGCATCAGACACTAGACTAGACTAATGTAGAATACAAGAATATTCTATTTTTACATGGGGCCACCTGGTGGCAGAAATATGTAAATGAGAAATCGCATGTTTCATTGGTAATTTATGCAAATGAGCTGGCTCATATTTTTCCCAGATCAAGAATGAGAATAAAAGTTATTAAAATTATTGGTTAAAGTGTAGAATGGGCGATGTCAATTTTTTGATGATCGAAATCGGTCGCCAAGCTACTTCATTTAGTGGTAGGTATTCCGAGAATTTACATATTTTAATTTTGAAATAAAACTGAAGAGATATTAATGTGAAATAATAAAGAAATATTTATAAAGCTATCATTAATGCATAAAATTAAAAATTGTATTTTTTTTTAAGCAAATGGAAATTGTAAATTAGAATATTTCTGAAAAGGCTTACCTGTGCTTAGGAAAGTTCTTCTAAAGGAGGGTAAATTTCTTTCTCACACATTTCCAAACAAACCTCTCTTCAAAAACTCATCCAATATGTGGCTGTCTTCTTCGAAACATTAAGTTCGAAAGAAATGAAGTCGGAATGGTTAATAAATGGATAATTAAATTTAATAAGAAATCTTCAAAGAAAAGTGTTAGAATTTATTTTTAACAAAATAAAATTCATTTCCAACAATTTTGGTGACAAGCTGTCACTGGTCCTGATTTATTGAAAATATCTTTTTTAGACTCTTTATGGAATGAATGCATAATCAACCAGTATCATTAGGCTGTGCAAACTTATTTATAAACTTATTTCTTTCTTTCTTTTAAGAAAACTGTAACTTCTGATTAAAAATAAGGTAGACACAAACAAAGAGTACAGGCACCATTTGATTAGGAAATCAAGATGAATGCAATCATAATATTGGCATGTGATGTCAATTCAGTTCTTAATCTTTGCACATGTGTTTCTACAGTATATTTTTTGAAAACATTATGTTTTATTAATGGCTATGTTGTTACAAACAATACAAAAAACTGAATTAATATTTGTGATCTAAAAATACTTTTATTGGGGATAATTAAGTGATCTAGTCTAGGATGACACATCTTTCAATTTTTGTATGAGGTCTTCAGAGAGGGAAATCTTAACATTTGATGATAGACCTTCGCGAACCCCTAGAAAGGTTCCACAGTTTAAGAACTGCTGCCTTAGACGACTGTGAGGAAAGGAACCCGTATTCAGGCCAGTGATAAAAGGCTTTTATTCCTGTCCTTTGTTGTTCGTGACTTGCAGAAGGAGGCACTGTTGCAATATCTTTAAAATTTCAGAAATCGGGAAAATTTTCTAACAATTTCTATCTTTTTGAGTCAGTTTCATCTAATGAATATTTATATATATATAGAGAGAGAGAGATTACTGTGTGAAATTAAAGTCATAAACAGAAAAAACTGTTAAAAATATTAGGTGTTTCATTTAATGAGTTCCTTAAAAGATGCATGAATGAAAAATTACTATATAATACTTATAATATTTTTTCCTAACAAAATTAGGTTTATCCCAAACATGTGAAAGAAGCTTTCCGTTTACTAAATAAATCTATTATAAGAGTAGAACAACCGGATATAAACTTAATGGATGAGAATGAGGATGAAGAAATGGAAGTTGATGAAGGCAACAATGCTGCTCCAAATCACAGTAATATATATTTCTCTTACTTATTATATTGGAATGTATCTGGATTCTTCATTTTTCTTAATTGTTGTTTCTATAAATTAATTTTTATTTCAACTACCTGTCATAATAATTTTATTCATTTGTTCTTATCATTTCCATATAAATTTAATGACATTTTTTGCAGTGAGGTATTTTTTTAAAATTTTTAATTAAAATAACTTTAAAAGTTTATTTTGATTGTTTTAAACCTTAAAGATTTTAGTAATGTTGGAACAATTTCTTGGTTTGTCTAATATGATTCATATGGTCAACTAAGAGTATTAGTTGTAAAACATCTAAAAATATTTTTTTGATATGTGAATTCATTGATTATTCAATTATAGTTATATTGCTGACTGAAAAAATTGCGTGCCTTTTATATTTTGAAATTAATTCCTGTGTCTATAAAAGTAATTAATCCTGTTCCTAGAAGTAACACATTTCTTTCGAAACTCAAAAAAATTTCCTTGGAAACTTTTTTAAAAAAAAATACTTAATTTATAAAAAGGGGGGAAATTTTATCAAGTCAATGAAGAATTGTATGAAATGTAAGAATCTTCCTGAAAACAAAAACTTCTTAGTTATACAATATTTATTAGAAAAAAACAGTTACTTACCTTAAAGCATTTGTTCACTATCTTCAGAATTCTTATGTTATACCCTTCTACTGCCAGTAGATTAAGCCAGGTGGTTACTGCATTCACTTTACTTTCCATCATTTCCAAAATGTTTACTGCCCAGGAACTCTTACCATCTTTTCCCACCTATGAAAACCCCCCCCCCCCCTCATCTTAAGGAAAGGCAGTAATTGCTAGGAGCAAGGTCAAGGCTATCATTTTTTGTAATTCAATGAACACAAAGCTTAAACTGATGCCAGGACAATTCAACATGATAATTCTGAAGTTCATTAATAACTAGGACAAATACTTAAAAAATGGTGTTGATTATGTGTAGAAGTGAAAGAAGTTTCAGGTATTTAATTTTTCCTATAAATATTGTATTTTTCATTTTGTATAATTCAGCAGTTCTTCATTTTCTGAATGACTTTCATGGGAAATGAATAATGTAATAAATGAAATAAGCATTACTATTATTTTGTATTTATGATATTCATTTTATAGTTCCTAATGGTGAAGATCCACCTTCAGATAGAGATAGGCCTCAGAGATTAACTCTAAGTTATGAAGAATATAAATCCTTAAGTAATGTATTGATTGCATGCCTTCAAAAAGAAGAAAGTAAATGTGACGGTAAGTCCTATATAATTTTTAGTGTCATAAAATTTTTCTATTTTTGTTCTTTTAAAAATTATTATGTTATGTAAATATATATAGAGGTGAATAGATACATTGTCAGTGCCTTTCTTAAACATTTAATAAATTCTCTTATAATTCTGGACAAGTTTGGAAATTGTATTCTAATATCTGAGCTAACCAAAAATCACTTGTATATCACCCTTTTACCAACTCTCTTCTCTGTGAAACAATTAGTAACATTATTTTCTGTGAAGTATTAATGAGGCAGTAGCAAAGAAGTCTTGAGCTCATGACTAGTGTTGCATTTTAATTGTGGATTCAGGTCTTGATATCTCTAAAGATCTATTGTTTAGCTGTTCTGATGCATAGATATAATATATCATATATCTTTAATGCATTCAAAGTTTGTGTAATAAAGAAACCTCAAAACATTTTTAATTAAAATTTTTGGCACTCAATGATTATTTCTTGTTGTCTTTTGACATTAGTTTCTTCTAATTGTTCATTAATTTTTGTATTCGTAATAATTTTTTATAAAAACATCTTTATTGTAAAGTTATACTTCCTTGTCTATAATTAAATGCATGCCTTTAAATTTACCTTAGTTTATGAGTTTATATAGATCAAATCAGTAGCAAAATAAAAATTTTGGAGATGTTTTTATATCTTTACTGTAGAAATTTATTTGTATTGCTTTAAAAATAATAGTGTATCTTGTAATTTTTTATGTGTTACTTTTAAGAATTTGTGTGAAATTTCAATCTTGCAATGTTTTATGTTTTGTTGTTTTTTAAAGTTGTCAGAGAAATGCAATAACTATAAACTAAAACATTTAAGTAATATTTCTGTACATTTGTTATCAGCATCTGCGATCTGATATATGTGTGTGTGTATTCATTTTTATTATTACTATTTTAAGATACTGATTATGAAGGTATGAAGAAGAGTCAGTTAGTCAATTGGTATTTGAAAGAGATAGAAGGTGAGATTCAAACTGAGGAAGAATTGATAAGAAGAAAGAACCTAGTAGAAAAAGTGATTGAGAGATTAATTCACCATGTGAGCATTTTAATTTACAATATTTTCTATACATCTTGTCATTTATATTTAATTGGTACAGTATAATACACTATATTAATTCATAATACATCTGACGACTTTAGAACTTTTAAGAATGTCATACTCGCAACATACATTTTATTTTATAAGTGCTTAGTAAAGATATGCATATTAGGGGTTTAAATAATGGAATGAATGCAAATATCTCATTTATTTGATATACGTCTCTAATCCTTTATTGGCATCTTTCGTTCGGTTTCTAATGCCTCTAAAGGCCAGGTTGGTGCCCTTTATAAATCTGTTGAGGTTGAAGTCATTGCATTGGTTTGGTGTTGGTTATTCTTAAAAAGATATAACACTGGCACAGGTTAAACAAAAATCAAGAAGTGCATCAATTTTTTAAAAAGAATCATCCACAAAATAATTGAAAGCTTTTCTCAATATACTTCAATTTTAGGCAGAATTAAAAGTGAGTGGTTGACAGCTTTGGTGTTATCCTTGTCACTAGGTCATGGTTCAAAGTTACAAGATCCATCACCACCAAAAAATGAAGCTTAATTCTTCTTTCCATATAATTTTTGTCTTAAACTAATTTGTTTATGTTAATAAGTGCTAGAGTGTGTGTTATGCTTCTTTGTAGTTGCTTTTAGTATTTGTTTGTAAATTCAGTCATAGTTCACTCTTGAGATTTTTAAAAATGTATTATATAATTTGCATAAGGATGGCTCATAGTATAGAAATTGTAAAAGCATTGGATGGCATCCTACAATACAGTAAGTTTTTTAGTTCTGCCTAAAATTGAAGTATATTGAGAAAGTTGAGAGAAGCTTTCAATTATTTTGTGGATGATTCTTTTTTAAAAAATTGACGCACTTCTTGATTTTTGTTTAAGTTGTGATATATCTTTTTAAGGATAAGTCATAATTATCACAGATAGTGTTAAACTAAATGTAAGTAATCTCCTGCCTTACTTGATTCTAATTTATTAAATAATAATTAATCAAAATCAATTGAAGAGATTATATATTCCAAAATTATAATGTTTGATTATATTTTATGGGAAGAATGCTTTCGTAAAATTTAAGAAAATGTTCCTTTGATTTTTACTTTGCTTACTTTACATATTGTTGCTTTGTAAATTATTAAAAATAAGACTTATAAAATATTCTTAGTAAAAATTATATAATTGAAAAAGCTGTCCTTCAGTGTTTCAGAGTTAATTCATAAAGTTTTTGCTTATTGTTAAGAATTACATGTGTGTAGTCCTATTTTAGTTTTGAAAGACAACTTTAATAAACAAGTGATCGATCAAAATCTAGTCTTTTAAGTTATAAATGTTGCATCTAAGAAAGTCTGAATTTACAAATGTCTTTCCTGGGGGTAAATTTAAAAAAAAAATTTCTCAAGGTCATTAAGGCTGTTTTTGTTATGTATGAGAGCTTGGACTTAACGCAAAGCGCATTTTCAAACAGAAAAAATGTCTAAAATTTTTGAAAAAAATTTTGACATTGTAACTCATGCATTTGCTTATAATGTAGTGTTTTTAAAATTTCAAAATATTTCATAAGTAATTAATATTTTCTTTTAACATCCAAACGAATAGCTCATTTAGCATTACAGTATAGGAGTAAAGTGCGAAACATATTTTATAAAAGAAAAATGTGTCAACTCAGATAAAAATGAGTAGTATGATAAAATATGCTACTTTCTACAGGATAGTGAGGCCAGAATATGATATTACTGTTTGAGTACTTTTTATATCTGAACAAATATTCCAAATTTGGGTCCTATTCTTTAACATTAACCGAAGACAGCCTTAACACTCTACTATATATACACCCAGCTCTTTTTTACAGGGTAGATACATTCCTTAGAAAACACTGCAAAAAAATACATGCAACATATGACAAATTTGGGGACAGCAACTTTAAAAAGTCATTAAGATGAAACATCTCTAAATATTTTTGCATAAAACCATGCAAAAAAAGTAATAAAATCCATTTTACACATTTATAAAACAAAAATAATTCATTTTATTACAAAAATAATTAAAATTAGTGTACAGTGAAAATTTAATCTATAAGTACATACAACATACAAAAATCCAAACTATATTTAGAAATGAAACTGCTAACAACTTTTCACTGCTCTTTGATAAAAAAAAATGCTATCATTGGTTGATTCATCAGATATGTCTAGCAGATCTGTTAACTTTTGATTCGATTGAATAATTTCGTTCATTATTAATGGCCTCAGTTAATTAATTATTTTTTTAAATTGTTATTTGTGGCTGTTTTTTAAGTTTCTCCAAGTGCTGCTATAGTTCTTGATATCCTTCTGTACAAAAATAATTACATAGAAATAAAAATGCATGCTCTATGTCAGGATCATGATTAAGAAGATGTTCCATACTTATAACAAATTTCAAGCCTTTGCTGATTAAATCAGTTGTTAATTGCTGAACTTTGACTCATTTAATAATGTAAAGTGACATAAATTTGATCAAATTGTCTTCATTCAATGAGCACGAATCCCCAAATTTTTTTTCAGATTCGTGCTAAAACAAAAAATTTATGTAAAGAAAAAAGAGTTGGGTGTATTTATATATTATTGCTTGTATTCAAATTGTTCCCATCCATATCAAATTGCATTAGCATATTCTTCTCAACTGTTTGAAGTTAAAAATATATGTAAAAGTAGTTTGTGTGTCTTGCAAAGTAAGTGTTGGAAAAAAAAAGATTCTTCCATTGCACTTACAGTGATATAACAATGTTGAATCTGTGGATTCTCTTTGCTCTTAAATTTGATGTACGTCTTTTCAACTATAACATGATCAAGATATTCATCAGTAAAGAAAAGCTTAATGTGGGAATATTCTATTAGATCAGAAATGTTTGTCATTTCTTCTTTCCTTCCAACATCTCCTGTAAAGTTCAATTGACTTAGAGCTAGAAAATTTAATTAATTTTACTCCATTTGTCATTGAGAAATCTTCCTTGCTTGATTTTTCTGAGCTTGAAAAGCCTCACAAAATTCTCCACTAGACTCAGATCCTGATGAACTTCAATTTGATCATTTCCAATAATATAATCATGTTTTGAATTGTCTAGCTTTTGAGTTTAAGTCATTTCTGTAACAAACTCTTGCCAAAATACAGAAGTAAAAATTACTAAATCATCAACATTTTCCCTTATTGTAAAAAAATTTTACTGTTCGTATACTGCCATGTGTAAGCAGTTATGTTAATTGAATTTTGTGAGAAAATATAATTTGTAACTTAAAACTAATGCTAGATAATATTGGCTAATAGTGAATTTAGTTGTGCTAGTTGGACTCACTCACAATCATTTTAGTTGGATTCCTACTCTTAAAATGAGCTAGTTAATTGCCATCAAAAACATTCATGTAATCATTACAAAAAGACAAAGATTTCATATAAATTGATTTCCTTACTTACAATGCATGCATTACTTTTGTCTTCACTGATGTATTAAAATGACTTAAATTGTGTTCTTATTTTTGAATTGCTTGTAAAAGAACAATTGCATTTCTTTTTATATATATTTTTTTCTTAATGATCAGGATCAAGTTATCATTCCTCTTTCCAAGTCTGGCTTAAGTAGTACTGAAGAGCAAGATGAAAATGATCCTATATTAGTTGTCCATCCTAATTATGGAACTTTGGAAGTTTAAGATTCTTTTATGTTCAATATGATTTCTGCAAATTTGATTTGCTAAAAACCTAATAATCTCATCAGATCAAATGCACCATCAGAAGTTTCATTTATCATTGAATTTTGTAAATACTTGATTTGTGTAATTTTTTTATTGAATTCAAATTGTTATGAATTTAATGTGCCTTAATTAAATAACTTAAATTAAAATGTTTTGATAACATCCTTATTATTTTTGAAAATGTAAATAAAAGTTGTGTAAATCTGGCCTATTGCCTTCTTATTTAATGGTTAACAAACTACAATTTTAATGAATACAAAGTTCATATCAACAATTATATTTATAAGCTATCATAGTAAGATATCTGTGTGTAAATGGGTTTTCATATATTTTACTTCAAATATAAATGGTTTGGCAAAAAGCTTTGAAGTAAAAATAGATGGAAAATGTAATTGTAAAAATGTTTTGATTATTGAACATCAATACTTGTTATAAATATATCTACCCATTTACTTTGGAGGAATTTGAAAGTATAATTTTCCTAGAGGAGGAGGAGTGTGTTGGAGTAAAATGACAAAATAATTACATTTTAAAATATATATATATATGCAAATTTTGTCTTAAGTTATAATCATAAAATGATCAATAGGTAACATTACTATGAATTTTTATGGGCATTTTTGAAATTTTTCATGGTAATTGAAGACATAATTGGAATGATTAAGTTAGTTTATGCATGTTTGCAAGATTTAACTAATCAGTATTTTGATTTTAAACATATTATGCTTTGGAAAATATGCACTAGTAATTATGTATACAAATATATTTCTTAAATGTACATTTCCTTGAAATACAGGTAATTATTTTTATTGGCTAAGGTCATAAACATTGATGATTATAGTACGCTTTTAAAAAAAGAGGGTTCTTACTATAATGCAATATCTTTTTGCGACTTATATTTGTCTTAAAGTGTATGTTTATAATCTTATATCTCTTCAAGGTTATTTTAAGGAAAGAAAGCATAAAAACACTGACCTAAAGGAATGTAATTTGCAAAGAAGCTCATAATCAAAACATTATAAGTCAATGGGTGATATTGTTCTTCAATGAGGGAATTTTTGATTTCCTCATTCTAGTAAGATATATAATGTTGGAAGCTAGCATAGATAGTACATTAAGTATTTCAAGGGTAATATACTTGCACTGAATGAATTTATCAAAAATGCTTCTCTCTACTGCTTGGTTTCACATATGCATCATAGTTAGTGCGATAATGAGCATTTAGGAATGGTATGAACAGTGCAGAATAACCACAATCAGGCATGGATGAAAGTCATTAACCACATTATTACTGCACAGTATTACCTCAAACTAGGGAATATTTTGTAGTATACAGCTTATTTTACAAGCTAGTACTTTACACTAGTTTCAGCTTCTAAGGGGTTCAATTACTGCTCTCCAAAGTTCATGTTTGCACATTGGTTTTGCCAAAAAAATATTCAAAACATTAATTTTACATTGTTTTTTTACAGTTAAAATCTAACACAATTCAATACCCAACCAGACTCAAGAAGTTAAATGTGTGACTGTATCATCTATACCCGGGGTGGGCATTAAGTCGATCGCGATCGACTGGTGGACCGCCAAGACATTTTGGGGTGACCGCCTTCACATAAGACCTTAGACGTGCATACTAAAAGAAACAGGTGGTTATCAAAATACTGGAAACACCCTTGAATAAAAGTGATCTTTTTGAATACACTTTCGTAAGCACTAAAGTATAATAACAGCTACCAGAGATTTTTTTAAAAATAGAAATGTATATATTCTGGTAGTATTCGTTAACTTTATTAAAGTTATGTAAGACGGATTTTTTTCAAAATCATAAAATGTTGGGTCTCTCAGATTTTTAAAGAGGTCAAATTGTGGGAGCCCGTCTAGCTGGAGCAAGTGTGACCAAAGCATCCCAGTTTCTAGAGGTACGGTATCTAAAGAGAGTCATGACTGTTTACAGACTGCAAGACAAGCTCGGCAAAGCAAAATAGTGGAAAGAGAAATATGTTAAATATTCTCTTCATCTTTCTTGAAACATAATTTTTTTTCTTTAAAAGGGCGTAATTTTAAAAGAATAACTTTTGGAATCTAATGGATGAAGTAAAGTATCCTTATTTTAAAAAGCTGCAATTCATTTAACATCGTTCTTTCGCTCTACCTACCGGAGTGAACTACATTTTCAACGATGGATATAATTAAAACAACGTATCATTCCCTTTGAGAACTAACCTTAAATGAAAATGATTAATTTTTTTCGTGTATTTTGAATTGTTTAATAATAAATGCATCATTTCATATTAAATTTGAGGGTATAATTATTATGTTTGTATTTTGCGTTTTACTTAAGATGCAGTTTTAAAAGTGTAAGTTTTTTTATTGTAGTTATGTAGGTAAGTATGTATTCTGTATTTATTATTGTTATAATATAAATATTGTTGAGCTTTTTGTTTGTTTTTTTATCACACCTATGCCACTGAGTGGACCGCGACACCTTGAAAAAATTAGACGTAGACCGTGTCATGTAAAAGTCTGCCCACCCCTGCTCTATACTAATAAAAGAGAGTGTGGGTTTGTGTGTTTCAGCTATTCCGTTGAACCCAGAAGATTGAAACTTGGCATGTAGAAGCTATAGGTCATTATGCTATTAACCTCTAAGACTTTTACTTTAGATTTTCTTAAAATTTAATTTTTCAGCTAAATGGAGGTATGATGTCATCAGACGTGTCAAGTCTTAACTTTGCGAAAATAAATGTTGGGGGGGGGGATTTTAGCACATTTTATTGTAAATATATTTATTTTTGGTTGTATTTATTCGTTTTTTTAACTCTTTGGGGTGGAATTACACTTGTTTTTTGAAAAAGTCGTGGTAAAAAAGAAAAATTCTAAATTTTAGTTTTGGCAACACAAATTTAATAATAGATTTTCGATGTCTTACAATGTGAAACTTTTTTGATTTGCAACGTATAATATCCTTTTTTGTACTTTAAAAAAAAAGAATGTATTTTTAGAACAACTTTTTCAGGTGATTTAAGTTAGAATTTTAGGTACCTATATTAGCGTCACCACAGCCAAATTGGTGACATGCGAATTACTTCTTAATGTTAAAAAGAAAGATCAGTAAGATTTTAGTTGGAAATAGCACGATTTGCATGGTGCCAATTTTGACTGGGGTGATGTTAATACATAAAAATAAAAAATTTTATTTACGTATAAGATTTTTTTTTTCTGAGCTGCTTAATGGTAGTTTCATCAAAATCAGAACTTTAAAAAAGATTATTGTGCTTTTCTTCCTTTATTGGCTAATTCTATGTTTCATCCGTGTAGCAAAATTTAGCCAATAACAAAAAAAATGAGCATATTTTAGTGATGAAACTTTGTTTAATTCATTAATTCTGATTGACTTTCACTATAGCAAATATTATAAGTTTTTGCCTCTATGCCAGTGATGGCGAACCTATGACCCGTGGGCCAGACACTGACCCATGCAAGCTTTTTAACTGACCCATGATTGATAGGCAACCACTTAATTATTTACGTGGGTTTATTTGAATTTTCTAATTTGTGTGGATTATTTATATTCTATTTGTATTTTTTTAAGCACTGCATTGACACAAAAGCAATTTAAATGCTGTCTATAACCTTCAGTATGATCATTACAGTTCCAAAATTACGTAAATGACAACAAATGTATATGAGAGTATGTAGTATTTGAAAAAAAACCAGGAGAGTGTTTACAAAATATCAAATAAAAAGTATATAATTTTACAATTTTTTTTTTTTTTTTTTTTTGAAAAAAATATTGACAAACAAAAGCAAATAACCATATTTAAAGAACTTTCCTCGGATAAAATCACTTTTGTAAGGTTATTTTCAGTTATGTTTGTAGAAAGAGACTTCCATAGCACTTGTATCGTCCCCTCCCTGTTTCACCTCTTGAAGCGCATGTCTATTATTCTCGATACTAGCAATTTTTGGCTTGCAGTTTAAGGCGCACCTGTACCTATGTTGAACTTAGTGGAATCCATTTCGAACGCATTTAAAAGTAATGTGTATGTATATTTGGTACGTAGTACAAAATTTCTTCTCAAATTATTGTATTCTAAATATAAATATTCTTAATTGTAGCCTTGTACTATGACACCGGTTAAAGAAAATTAAAAACGAGATATGCAAGTTTCAGGCCATTTCAAGCTGAATGGTCTGATAAATATGGTGTGATTGAATAGAATAAAATATTGGGTTGGCAACTAAGTAATTGCGGATTTCACTCATAGATGGCTGCAGTTGAATTTTTAGGTGTGCAGACGTAGTACAAATGTAAAGCACATTTTGTTATTTGATAGTTGGCAATTCAGCTGTCAATCAGTAAAAAAAGTTTTTTGATCGGTTGCGTAGTTTTCGTTTGGCGTTCGTTGAAAAATGGAAAATCAAAAGGAACATTTTCGTTATATTTTGCTTTTTTTATTTCCGCAAAGGGAAAAACGCATCGCAAGCTCATAAAAAGTTATGTGCTGTTTATGGTGACGAAGCCTTAAAAGAACGGCAGTGTCAAAATTGGTTTGCCATATAGATACGATTCGATAGAGAAGGTCGCTTCTCTGTGAGCTCCGCTTTTATCTGATTTTATTTACCTGCACAACTTTAGGTCGTTCCTATAGCTCTTTTCAGAGCTAAAAGGATAGGGCGACTTCAACTGTTCAGCACTGCTAATTTTACTGCTTTAACCCCAAAAAACGACATGGAAATGAATAAGGATATGGACTCGACATCCACCCCAAGGGTTACTACTCCTCAACCTTCAGATCGATGCTTGAGGATCCAGGAGTTAAGCACCACCCTGCAAAGACTGGTGATCTTTGTGCAAGGGGCCGAATTTATACTCTCTACAAAGATTCGGAACTTTTGACTGTGAAGACCCCCATGTCAAACAAACCTTGGAATCCCTACATGAATACACGTCTCTCCAAGCACAGGCGGAGGGTGAGTATACCTCTCTTCTTCCATGTGACACCGCTGGCTGCCCTTATCATGTTTCTCCTCACAATACCCCTAGTAAAGAATCAATCAACTCTCTCTCAGAAATGGAACCTGAATGCTTAAATATCAATAAGAGAAAGGAAAATGATGGATTTATTACGCCCCCAACAAGAAAAATAACTAAATTTAACTCCCCGGTTACTAAACTTAATTTTGAAATCGAACTAAATAATAAATTTGACCAATTGGAAAAAGATACGGAAACTGCTGGAACTCCCACCACTGACGCCATCCCTAATACTAATAAAACGACACCAATGCCCAAATACCTGCCTCCACCCGTAATGATGAAAGTTATCGACACTTACAAAAAACAAATGAAGGAAATAACTGACCGTCTGCCAACTGTTAGAGGTAAACTCACCGGAGAATACCTCAAACTGTACACTGACACTGAAGAACAAAGACACCATTTATTGCAAATTCTTGACAACCTACATTATAAATATGCTATTGACCCCAAAGAAAAACGCCCCATTAAAGTCGTAATAAAAGGACTCCTCAGAGATACTAAAATCACTGACATTGAAGAAGAGCTTATTAATTCCGGATTTACCATAACCAAAGTCACCCAATTAATAGGTAGAATAACGAAAGATAAACTCCCCGTTTTCCTAATAAATCTCCCACGAAACATGCAAAATGCTAAAATTTTTGAACTTAATAAAATTTGTTTTCTAACTGTCACCGTCGAAGGATTCAATAGCAAAGCGGTAACCCAATGCTATACTTGTAATAAGTTTAACCACACCTCTAAACAATGCCACTTAACACCCAGATGCCTCAAATGCGGGGAGGAACATGAAACCAGAGATTGCGCCATTAAACGTGTTGAGCAGATGTACTGCATCAACTGTAAAGCAGTTGGACACATGGCCAATTACCCAAAATGCCCCTTATACCCGAAACCTAAAAAAGGAATAATTTCTAAAAATACCTATACCGACATAGTCAATAGCCTAGTTCGCCCTAATGTTTCATTTGCCTCAGCCACTAGTAACTCTAATGTTAATAAACAACAACAGATGGCGCCACGAAGTGGTGGAGTTCCTGCCGTTTCGCTGCAAACTCAGGCCAATCATGTTAATCGTATTACCCCCCTCCCCCAAATCAAAGTTAATTCTAACGCCAATGAAAACCTTAATGTCATAAACCAATCCATCCAAGGCATTATTCAAGCCCTCTCTTCCCTAGCTAATCAAATTAACAACTTAAAGTTTAATGCTCCCCCCCCCCACAAAATAGCAAGAATAAAAAACAAAAGTTGTACGCCCTAGTAGAGGCTATTCTTAATAATGATGATGATTAGTCGATCTATGATTGGCCGAGTTTGTGTTCATGGAACGCAAACGGCATTCTAAGCAAAATTCACGAGTTCAAGATCTTCGTAGAGAAGTACAGTCCCGACCTCATTCTCGTCCAGGAAACACATCTGAGACCCAATCACACCATCAACATCAATAATTACAAATGCTACAGGAGCGACCGAGTCACGGACGGGCAAGCTTACGGTGGTATTCTAATTCTCATTAAAAAATCCATTCCCCACTTTCACACTCCCACTCCACAGCTTTACCATATCGAAGCTACTCTGATTACTATCAACCCTTCGAACCTTCATCCAGTCACCATTACTTCCATCTATATTCCCCCTAACTCTGATACTCATCTTTTTACCCTGGATCTGGAAACCATTCTTCAAGTCAACAGCCATTGTGTGATTTTTGGTGACTTTAACGCCACACACAATTCGTGGAATTGCTCCCATAACTCCGTGAGAGGTACTCAGCTTAAAACCTTCACAGATCTCAAAATTATTTACCCTGACACCCCCACTAGATTTGGCTACAACTCTCAGAATACCCTTGATTTTGCTCTCATTGGCAACTTCAATTTCCCCCATTCTATTAACTCTATTGCTGAGCTCTCATCGAATCATAACCCCGTTTTGCTTAACTTTTCCTTTTCCATTCCCATACATCAAGAAAATCCTAGAGCAATTACCACCTGTTGGACTAAATTTACTAATCGCCTCAACTGTAACATTCATATTGAAGACTACTCGAGTATCGTTAATCCCAATATCCTAGAACAGAAAATCTCTACTTTCACCGAAGCTGTAAGCTCCGCCCACTCGGAATCCTCCAAACCAATCACAAACATGAGACACGCCTACACACCAAACCCGATTAAGACTCTCATAAAACTTAAAAATCGCAACAGAAAAATGTACCAAACAACACTGAATCCCATTTATAAAACAGAAACAAATAGATTACAAGCTCTTATTAAAAGAGAATTCAAAAAACACTCTCAACAGAAATGGAATAACACACTACAATCACTTAACACGCAAGACAATAGCCTCTGGAAAATGCAACACGTTTTCAAAAACAAGCACGCTGACATCCCAATTTTAAACACCAGTTCTGGTCCCGCCATCACGGATGATCAGAAAGCAAACACAATAGCCAAAGCACTCAAGGACAACTTCACAGAAAACCCAAGACCAACCGGTTACACTAACGCGATTGACTCTGACGTCACTACTACACTCGAAAACTTTTTCTCCCTCTCCCCCTCCACTCCTATTAAACCTACTAATCTGGACGAAATCCTGGAATATATCAAGAAAATGCAAATAAAAAAAACACCAGGTATTGATAACATTACTAACAAGATGATTAAAAACTTCTCCCTTAAAACAATAATTATACTAACCTATCTTATAAATAAAATTCTTTTTCTCAGGCATTTTCCAAAAAATTGGAAAACGGCCATCATTCTTCCAATCAGAAAACAAGGAAAAAATGTTCACTCTGCTAATAGCTATAGACCAATTTCTCTGCTCCCTACTATCAGTAAGGTGACAGAGTACGTTATTTTAAATAGAATACATACTCATATTTCGGACTTCCAAATTGCTAACCCCAATCAATATGGCTTCACTAAACAACTTTCTACTAATCATCCACTTCTCCGGCTCACAGAAAAAGTTACTTCTGGATTCCAGAGAGGCAGATCCTCTGGAGCTGTCTTTCTGGATATTCAGAAGGCTTTTGATCGTGTCTGGATTATAGTGGCCTCATTTTTAAACTAATTAATTATAACTTCCCCTCATCTCTTATTCACATCATAAATTCTTACCTTGTCAATAGATACTACCAAGTCAGAGTCAACAATACACTTTCTGACAAACACTACATCAACATTGGATGCCCACAGGGTTCCCTGTTGGGACCAATCTTATTTAACCTTTACATTAACGATATACCAACACACCCACAAAGAATGACTAATTTATATGCGGACGACACAGTTATTATGGCCACTTACAAAAATCACGACACACGAGCACTTAATAAACACTTAGTTCTCCTGGAAACATTTTTCGATAAATGGAAAATAAAATTAATGTTGAAAAAACCATGACAGTGCTCTTCACCAGGAGAACTAAACCATGCACACCCCCAACACTTTATTCCACACCGCTACAATGGTCTCAGTCCACTAAGTACTTAGGCGTTATTTTAGATAAAAAACTCACTTGGAAACAACACATTTTACATGCAAGAAACAAATTCCGGATCGCGCTCAGATTAATTTATCCCTTAATTTGCCGGAATTCTGAAATGACTAGAGATAATAAGGTACTTCTCTACACTGCTGTTTTGCGTCCCATCCTCAGTTATGCCTGCCTTGTGTGGGGTTATGCAGCAAACACTAATATAAAAATCCTTGAAGTTGCACAAAACTCAATAATTAGAAATATTTGTAAAACTGGCTGATACACAAGAAATTCCCATATTTATGACTGTTTAGAACTTCCGCCTTTTAAAAAATTCATTCAAAATCTTGCCAAAAAATTTTTTAATGAACTTTCTGCCATCAATAATTGCAACTTAACTAATATTCAAAATTATCAACGAACTGACAACATTAAAAGACCCAAGAGAATTCTCCTGGATTCCTATAACCCTCCTTAACATTAATTCCCTAACATTCACCGGTGGTGAATGTTAATTCAAAATTTCTTAATTTTTTATTTCTCCTTTTATTTTTACTCTGCTTTTTGTTTTTAATTTGCTATCTTATCTCATTTTGCTGCACCCAATAGGCACCCCCCTTTTTATCTTATTTTCATTAGTATAACTCTCAGGGCAGCCAATCAGAGAGGTATCTCACCCAGTGTCACAACCAATCGGCAAGTTCCTACTGCCACAACATTTCTACCAGCACATTACTTACTTCTTTTCCCGCCGAAACCTCAGGAGTGCGACTGCTGTCTCTGCCCATCTGCCTACTCCCGCCGACAAATCAGGAATCAGCCATTCAATCCAAAGGAAACTCTTTCATCCATGCAGGACAATCCACAGTAAAGGTCACAAATACATCAAATAGGGGATGGAGGATCTTTTCAGATCCATATCCCTTTGATGTAAATGCAAACGTAAATTGGTTTGCCAAATTTCGTTCTGGTGATTTCTCACTCAAAGATGAAAAACGCTCTGGTCGTCCAGTTGAAGTTGATGACGACCTAATCAAAGCAATAATCGATTCGGATCGTCACAGTACAGCACGTGAGATTGCAGAGAAGCTTCATGTATCACATACATGCATTGAAAATCACTTAAAACAACTTGGCTATGTTCAAAAACTCGATACATGGGTTCCTCACGAACTGAAAGAAACGCATTTAACGCAACGCATTAACAGCTGCGATTTTCTAAAGAAACGTAATGAAAATTATCCATTTTTAAAACGACTGATAACTGGCGATGAAAAATGGGTTGTTTACAACAATATCAAGCGGAAAAGATCGTGGAGCAGGCCAGGTGAACCAACTCAAACAACATCAAAAGCTGATATTCATCAAAAGTTTTTGTTATCAGTTTGGTGGGATTACAAAGGAATTGTCTACTTTGAACTCTTACCACCCAACCGGACGATCAATTCTGATGTCTACATTGAACAACTAACGAAATTAAACAATGCAGTTGAAGAAAAGCGGCCCGAATTGACAAATCGAAAAGGTGTTGTATTCCATCATGACAATGCAAGGCCACACACATCTTTGGTCACTCGGCAAAAATTATTGGAGCTTGGTTGGGATGTTTTGCCACATCCACCATATAGTCCTGACTTTGCACCATCTGATTACTTTTTGTTTCGATCTTTACAAAACTCCTTGAATGGTAAAAATTTCAATAATGATGATGATGTCAAATCGTACCTGATTCTGTTTTTTGCTAATAAAAACCAGAAGTTTTATGAACGTGGGATTATGATGCTGCCTGAAAGATGGCAAAAGGTCATTGATCAAAATGGGCAATACATTATAGAATAGTTATTTAGTTCCATGAAAAAATTGTCTTTGATTTTCTAAAAAAAATCCGCAAATACTTAGTTGCCAACCCAATAGTTATATGTGTAATTTGGAATGAAAAAGTGACTTCACGTACATACGAGGAGTGACACAAAAATACGAGACTGATCCAGTAAATCATTGTACTTACAGAATCAGTTCTCCGTGATATCATCTCCTTCAAAGTAGTACCCCTCATTATTTACACACTTCTGTATTTGGTGCTAGCATGGCTGGTAACAGTTCTGAAACGAGGTTTTTGGAAGACCCTTCAGGAAATTCTCCGTTTTTGCCTGAACCTCTTGAATTGAGGTAAAATGGGTTCCTTTTCAACAATATTTTTCTGTAGGAAATTTTAAAAATGTAGCATGTGGGGCCAAATCAGGTGAACAAAGAGGATGCCAAATCACAATAATGCTTTTTCTGATCAGAAACTGCTTGACAAGTAGGGCCGTTTGAGCGGGTGATTTGTCTTGGTGCAACAGCCATTCATCACTCCCCAATTCTGGCCTTTTTTTCCCTTAATTTTTTCACGAAATCTCTTAAGTACTTCAATGTAGTAGTGTTGACTAACAGTCTGACTACTGATGTGAGTGGGAGCTCACGAATTTGGCAACGTTTTGGTCTTTAGTTGCTGACCTTTGGGCGCCCAGCAGGTTCACCATCGTCCACACTGACCCATCCCCCTGAAAACCGCTTATACCATTCAAACACTTGCACACGACAAAGTTTCATCTCCATAAGCCTCGGTTAATATTTGAAATGTTTTCGTGGATAATTTCTGAAGTTTCTCAAGAAACTTGATGTTAATTCAACATTTTTCCAGCAGAATGCAATTGCACGTGTTCACTCAATGATGCAGTACTCCTAATTGGCGAGATCGATTAAGGCGAAACTGGCCACGTGGATAGAAAAAGAGCCTTGGGATGAGTCACCAAAAGAGTTGCTGAAAACTCCACTCTTTTATCATGCTACACACTTAGTCTCGGTTTTGTGTGTGTGTGTGAACATGTCAACAGATGTCAACAGATGAAGAAAGAAATTTACAATAGAAAAAATAGAATTTTTCTCAAAGCGTGTTTTAAAAAGTTTTTTTTGGTTGCAAAAAATAACATTATAGCTGTGCTAGTTTCCAAGTTGCCCAATGTATTGATCACCACGAGAAACCATTATCAGAAAGAGAATTTGTAAACAAAAATCATTTTTAGAATGTAGTTCTACATTGTTTGTTGATTTTAAAGACTTGATTATAAAGTGTATAAATGAGTTAGCTAATAAGTCACAATATAATTAAAGATCGAATAATAGAATGAGAAAAAAATATTTCTTCACTAATACATAACGACTTAAATTATGCAGAAGTGTATTCAATTGCTTTAGATAAGAGTAATGATGTAAATGGTTATGCACAATTAGAGAGAGCAGTTTTTGCTCGGTATAAGTATGGGAATATATAATGAATGATAAATGAAGTGTAATAAAATTAATGACATTGGAAGGGAAGTGCACCGGTGCTTGTTATTTTCGAAGAATTTGATATTGCATTTAAAGAAATGGATATTGACCTTCAGAAAATAGTTTCTGTTACAACAGAACGTGCACCTAGTATGGTATTGAAAAACATTGGATTCATTCAGTGTCTTAAGCAAAATATTTCTTATTCTCTGATTGAATTAAAGTAAAGTACACCAGCAAATTTTATGTGCGAAGCATGGTTTAAAAACATTTTCCAGTTTAAAGTCAGTTGTAATAAAAATAATCAAATTTATAAACGCATGAGCTCTTTATAAACGGCAATTAGCACAATTCTTAGAGAAAATAAAATGCCAATATTCAGGGAATTTTACATGCAACAATGTACGATGGCTTGTTTTGGATCAAGTCCTTAAGCGCTTTGTAACGTTATAGCTTTTTTTAATTGAAAAAGACAATGGTTTTGATGAATTACCCAATATGTATTGGTTAAATGATTTAATGTTTTTATGCAACAGCATTTTAATGAACTGAATAAAAACTTTAAGGTTATGGACTAATTGTTTTAATGATGTTTGAAAACATTAAAATATCTACGACGAAAAAAAAACTTTACATCTTTACTAAGGATTTGGAAATGAAAATCACGAAATATTTTCCTCAATTACAAAAAGATTTCAAAACACAATAGCTTTGAAAACTCCGTTACCATAAAAAATACAATTAAAAAATATTTAATGATTATTCGGGAAATAAAACAAGCTTTTGAGGTTAGATTCAATCAATTTAAAGGTTTGGAAAAAACTTTTTACTTTATTTTATATTCATACAATACAGAATTTGAAACAATGGAGTTAACCAAATTTTTGTGGCTTGGTGTTGATAATTTACAAAGAGAATCAGTGGAAGTTCGAAGCAGCGTAGTGTGGAAAACACAATTTGAAGACTTGATTTCTGAAGTAGAAGGAAAACTGGGGGAATATTAAACCCACAGTAAAAATTGAAAATATTATATTAAATGCATGGGATTCCTTACCAAATAATTTTATACCAATGAAAACCCAAGTTAATGGTCTTTTAACAATGTTTGGATCCGCATATTCGTGAAAAACTGTTTTCTTCGAAGAACTTTGTAAAATCTTCTAATAAAAATGGACTTGGCAGGGAATTAATTAACTGCAAAAATGCGTTAAACTAATGAATACGAAATTTGAACCTAATATTAAAAAACTGTCTGAAATTAAACAGCAAAAGATAGTTCATTATATACTTTATAATCAATTTTGTTATACATATATATGTCTACAGTAATAAATAATATTTCATAATATATATTGTATAATTTTCGTTACTCCTTGTTCATTCAAACACTTATTGCCATTTGCACTAAACACTGAATAATTTTTAACCCCACTAAAAATTTTCCAGTCGTCAAACCACGCCCAATTTTACCAGTTAAGCCAGTTGAATTTTTTAAAGATGTTTAGTTTAAAAGTACCCAGTTAAAAATTTTTAAGCTTAACTCTGGTGCAAATGGGCATTAGTGACCCACGAGCAAGTAATAAAAAAAATTATTGAACAAAATTTGACCCACGTCTCACAAAAGGTTCGCCATCCCTGCTCTATGCAATATGTGCCCGATTGCTGGTCGTGTTCCCCCCCCCCCCCACACACACACTTTGGTGGGTGATACCAAAGTTTGCTCAATGTTTTGTATGTTCTCGATACAGTTTCTTTAAATCAGTATATTTTGTATTTAAAAATAACTCTATGGTTTTAGATAATAATAAAATCTGTTTATACTGCAAGGCCCTTTTTTTAATGCTCATTAAATTTATGTATCTTTTATTTTTGTATATGATTATTTCTTATATATTTTTGTGGTTTATAATACTACATGTTGGTTGCATAATGGAACAATTACCTTTTTTGCGACGCCTAACGTAATTACTGTACTGGCTACTTTTAAAGATCTTTTCATACCATCAGATACTTTATTTCATTTGATATTCATAATTCGTCATAGCTTTGCTATTAGCATCAAGAAGGTCTGAAATCTTTAAGCTGTATTTGAAAAATGTTTCCTTTCTCCATGTTGGTTACTAACTTTATGTTCCATTTAAGGAGTTGACTTTGCAAAAAATTTGTGCAGGTTTTGATACTTATCAGTTGTAAGGAACTGGGGTTTGCAGTTCTTGCAAAACTGAATGTCAGTGGTACTATCACTCTACGGTTGTATGTAGGCTACAATCGATCTAATGTTGATATCATAACACCCAGCTATTAATAAATATAATGTAAAACTGAGTCATCACCTGAATATCAGTGCATTTCAGTGGTACTTCTTGCTTAATTCTAACTGCATGGCATGACCATTTGGTCAAAAAAATAAGAGTTTTATCACAACCTATTGGTGACACTATATGAAACAAAGTACATGGTTGCCAATTCAGTGCAGACGACACATAGGAAATTGCAGTTGCCAACTTAGTGAGTTATTAATAGAATTGGCAATTGTTGCAATATAATACATAAGTACCAAAAACTCTTCCTCTGACATTTCTGTTCTTACATATTGCAACATTACATGAAATGAAGCATATGGTTTCTAATTTAGTGCATATAACACATTGGAAATCAGTGTTGCCAACTTGGCGAGTTATTTTGAACATTTGGCATTAGTGCGATAAAATGTTAGTACCAACATTTCCTTCCATTGAAAAAAGGTACTGATTTTCCTAATACTTATGAATTAGAGTCAAAGTGGCACTTTTTCACCAAAATTTGACTGGTTATTTTCTTTATATAAAACATAAGAATCTGTTATTGTGGTGCAAATTTTGCTGCGGTGATGCCAATGCATAAGTACCCTTTTCCTTTATTGGCAAATTTCATGTTTTTCCATTGTAACAAAAAAGAAAAATGTAACTAAAGAAAATGATCTCAGAAAGTTTGAACTCAATTCAAACTAATCGGGATTAACAGATTGTCAATATTGTGATTAAAGTTAAAATTTCTATTTACATGTAAGTTTTTTTGACATGCTTTTTTTGTTTGTTCTGAGCTGCTTATGGTAGTTTCATCAAAATCAAACCATAATTTATCTATTTAAATGAGCTTTTTGGTTTTGAATTAATATTATAATTTCTACTATATGTAAGATTACTTTTATATTTATTTGCTTATTTTATTTCTTTTTCAATTTTAAATATTTAAGTTTTTTTGTTGTTCAAAGCTGTTTATGGCAAATTTTATCAAAATTAGGGCTTACTTTTTCAGTTTTATAGATAACCTTTAATTTAAATTAATATTATAATTCCTATTTCAGTGTCACAGTTTTATATTTTCTGAACCATTCCTTTCTTGCTTATCATTGTAGGTACAGTAGTTTTTCAGCTGAATAATAATTTGTGATGCTTTTTATAAACAGAATCTTGATCATTATTACCTATTCATGACACAAATATCAAAGGGATTTTTTTTACAATCAATGAAACTACACCTTCACTTCTCACCTGCTTTTATTCTCATGTCATGTCTATTTGTTCATAAAAAAACAAAAAAACATATGTTTGAATAACTATGGATAAACACGAAAACTATGGATGCAATTAAATGCTCATCAAAGTAATTTTCCTTCTGCCAGGTCTGTTCTTCACGTTGATTGTATATATACACATGCATTGCATACATTTTTTACATATAAATGTTACCTGTTTTACATATCTATGCCATTTTTTCTGTCGTTCAAATAAAGATTATTGCTATTCTTCCTTCACTGGCATATTCAATATTTTCTTCATTGTAGAAAAATATTCCTTAAAGTATAGCAGAAAGAAAATGAGACTAAACTCAAATTAATTGCTATTAACATGTTGGTAATATTGTGAAGATAATGCTTCCTATTTGTGAGAAACCAAAATGTACCCTGTTTTTTTGCATGCCATTGTCTTTTGCCTTATGGTCCCTATGACTGATAAGAACTCATCTTTGTTTTAAATGAAAAAAATCAGAATTTTTTTTAACAAAAACCTATTTGTTGAAACTATGATGTGGTGCACCTTGAAACAATATTCTCATATTTTCTTTTGAACTTAATGTTGACCAGATTTTTCGTCATGACATAATTTTGCTTCTGACAATCTTGCAAAAAATTCAGTGTTGAATTGATTTTACGTCTCATGCCATTATGATGTAATGTTGCTTCTGATAATCTGTTCCTCATATAATTTCTTGGAGATCATATGCATATTTTATGTTATACTATCCAATATGGTATATATATTTCAATTATCCCTATAGTTATTTATCATTGTATGTACTCATTATTTTGCTCTTTGCAATCAAATTATAATTTTTAATAGAAATATTGCAAAAAAATATTGTTTCAATAAATAATTTTTAAGCTACATGGTTTATTATTTGTTTCATTCAGTACTGTTGTTGGCTCTGGACTATTTCAACGGGGACCTATTTTCGGTAGATTTTGTTTTTAGTTCTTACTAATTAAATTTTTTTAGTATTGAAATACTTCTAATACCCTATACATGTATTACAGAGATGTTAGATAGTATTGCACCTATACCTCAAATAATACTAATTTAATTTTTTTTCCAGTTGAAGGCTTCCTAATATTTCTTATTTATGATAGCATTTAATGAATCAGTTTATCATCATTAAATTTTTCTTTCGGTTTATCTATTGCAGGTTATTTCACCCACACTTCCCATAGCAGAAACTTACTACTGCTATAACTTTTTTGTTGTAATTTTTATTTATATTTGCATTCATTCATATCTGTTTACTCTTTAGTATGTTAATTTTCTCTCTTACATTAGAATATTTGTTTTTGTTAAATTATTGTTTACTTTGAGGGCAAATTGCAATTTGCTTAAAATTATTTATAATGTAAACATTCATTTGAAAAGAAAATATATTTTTAATTTTTGGTTATACTACTTCATACAGGGTCTTAACCTCCCTAAAAAATTATTATAATTGCTATAAGTGAATTTATATTTTTAAAACTTAACCCGTGCGAAGAACGGGCATTTCAGCTAGTGATAAATATAAGAACAGGTTTGAAGACTGTTTTTAAAGCCAGTCTTGTATCCTACAAGAACTCTTCAAAACATTCTATCTTTTTTGAGTGAGTTTCTACTAGGGTATTATTTTATACTCTGGCAACTGAGGAGTGTAGAAGGTGATTTCAATATTATGGGTCACATGTCTATTATGAAATATGTTTAAATAGCATTTAAATTAGATCTTATGTGTTGATGGATTTACTGATCCCGTAATAATCTGATTTCTTGTGGAGTTGAAAATGGATTTTATGGAAAAATCAAAAACTCCTTTATCTTGGATCTTTGTGTCTACCAATCAGTGCCACTTTGGTGTTCTCAATTGAACATTGAGTTTCAATTTTGAATATCTGTAGGTTACTCTTTCTGAATCCCCAAACCTTTTAAGGCATTGCATATTGAAAACGTAAATATTTAAAATAAAGTCATTAACAATATTATAGTATATTTCTTTTCTAGGCTTCATGATTCTTAAGTAATGCTATATGTTATTCAGGGCAGAAAATACTCTTGACTGTAAACAGACGTATCACACAATTGAATGTATAATTTTTTAGTTGAAAATGAGCTCTAAACTGTATAATTATTTATTTGAGATTGAATTGTTTATAATAATGTTTCATATTTTTAGGTTAAATGTAAAATAGAACTGTAGTGATATAATCTATACAAGCCAGTAACAACCTCTGCACCATGGTGATCATTTTGGTGTAGTGGTTAAGTTACTCGGCTTCGGATCCAAAGGTCCCGGGTTCTGTCCTACCAGGATAAAAGCGCGCCACTTCATTTGGTCAACCAAAACAAAACAAAAAATTCGTCAGATAAACATGACGCAAGAGAGCAACCAAGGAGAAAAAAATCGTCAGATAAACATGACGCAACTCATAAAACACACAAAAAACTGACTGCTCTCATTAACAACTATATCGTTCGTTCGCCTAACCAACTCTCTGGTAGGGGAGTGTGTAGTGATATAACCTATATAAGCCAGTAACAACCTCCGCACCATGGTGATCATTTTGGTGTAGTGGTTAAGTTACTCGGCTTCGGATCCAAAGGTCCCGGGTTCTGTCCTCAGGATAAAAACGCGCCACTTCAGAACACCCTGTGAAACTGACTTTTTTTAGAATCAATTTAATATTATAAACTGAAAACAAACTATAAATTACTTTTAGTATTACTGTCCCTAAAATTTTTTTTTGAATAAGAGTACTGTGTAGTCTTAAGACAAAATAGTGTAATATTTATATACTCTGAAGAGCTAAAATATTATGAACAATTATTCAATAATTGTTGCACCAACTTTGGCCTTATTAGGGGCTTGTTACTAGCACTTCGTTAAATACTTAATTACGGTTGCGAAATTTAAAATAAATTCACCAGACTTTCATCCTCTACTGGATCTTTATTACACGTGTTTCCTCTAGGCAGTCATTACAGGGAGTGGTGTGGTTCTCCACTAACACCACATTTTTTAGCAAAAATACAGTTATGTTCGCATTACTGGCGAAAAATTGAATTATTTTTATCCTAACTGCCCGTAAAACAGTTGTAACTGGCCTTTGCATGGATGTCACAAATTGTGGAGACAGTTTGTACCTAATGTCTAAGTAGCTGTCATGCAAAGTTGAGATATTCCAACATGGAAGTGAATGATCTCTGAATTGTCTTTCTATGAAAGCCCTAATGTGTTCCATCAGATTAAGATCTGGCAATTTATAGGTGACCAGAACATTAATTGGAATCCATTATTATTCTTCTTGAACCACTCCAACATAAATCGAACCGCGTGACAACAATTGAGAATACACCTTACTTTCACTCGAAAAACTCAACTTTCTCAACATAAATAACACTTATCAAGAAGTACAAGCATGTTTTTATTATTACACATAGCAAATGGTTTAATTTAAAGTAAAAATAAAAAACAAACAACAAAAAAATTCTAAATTGAAAAGTTTTAGAAGCATTTTAAATAAACTTATGCAGTTTTTTACCTCAAAAAATAGAAAAACACTTATGCAAAATATGTTTAACTGCCACTAAATATTTTCCACTTGGCTGCTATTTTAATCTAATTTTGTGTAATCTTATCTAAAACCAATCATTTTGTGTGATTAAGTTTGTTAGATGTGAGAGGATTCGAGGAAGAAGCAGACATTATCTTAGAATAATTTTATTCAAACTTTAACACTTTAAGAATGCACTTTAATAACTAAACCTGAGGAGCAATAAGAAATCTTAACCCGAATTTAGGTAAACAAATTAGGAAAGGTACTTATCTTTCTTAAATCTCTTTGTATGATTCGGCTTTCTGCTTGATAGCTCGTTCAGCCGTTAAGTTGATGCCTTTCACTATTCCGTGTATTCTTCTATTATTAATCGTATGATACGCAACCACCTGTCACCAACACTTAGATTTCAGCTTACAATCGATTCCTAACCATTACCTCACCGACTGCCACTTAAATAGAAGTTGCATTTGCATGAAACCAAGTCATCTCTATGGAAAGCTCTTTTTAAACTAATATCACAATTAAAAAGAATATTTTCCTCCCAAGAAGTTTAGTATTAGCCCCATTAAAAGTAAACGGAATTACAATATTGCAAAATAATGATATTTTGCATTTTTTACGATTTTTTCTAAAATTAATCAATTTTGACACGGATTTCACAATTATAGTGTTCCAATCAATCTGTACCTCTTTCTCAAGTTGACCAAACGAGTTTACGTCTTAAATAGGGCATGCTTCGCTCGTCTAGACCCAATAATTTGTAACAAATCGGATTTTCAAAACATTTTTCTTACGATTTTTCAAAAAAATTTCAAAATTTGATTTAAACATTTAATAATTTCGTAGTTTATAAAAATAATTGCACGAAATTTTTTTTTTTGCCATGTGTCAATTTTTATTATCCATCTTCTGACCAAAGATTGAAAACGTCACTTAAAATAATGGATTTTAAAAAAGTTTTTCATCTAATGGACTTTATTAGAGGGTTCATTTATGCAGTTCTTTCCTTAGTTTGGAAAGAACTGCATAAATGAATATCTATAACTTATCGTTGTTTGTTATCGATGTATGAAGTTTGGAAGCACATTAACTTAAAAATTTAAAACTTCACGGAGGACTACGTTCCTCCTATTAAGTGTGTATGTTAACATTTGCGTTCAGTAAATTTCACCTTTTTACTTTAGCATCTTATATCAAGTCAGTAAGTGTTATATCAACGTCGCACTATAAAGCTGCGCGAAGGCTTTTGGCAATGGACCTCTTAATTGTGAACCATGATCAAGGTGGATGTCTTCAGAAACAAGGGCTTTTTCAAGCTTCAGAATACGCCAAAAACGCCAAGTAGCGCGAGTATCATTCAAATGTGGTTGCCCGTCTGTTGGATCTTCTTACGTCTGACTGCGTCACTAAGTTAGAGTAAAAGAGTTAGAAATCGTGGGCTTCCACCACAAAAAAAGAGTTCGAAATACAATTACAACTTTTAAATAGAATACATTAAAAAATGAATTTTTAATATTTGTATTTCAGGGTAGAAATTTTCAACTAGTTTTTGAACAATATTTTGATTTTAGTTGAAAAGATTAAGATATAAGAAATTTGTTTGTATATTAAGCGCTCAAAAACAGTTCCATTACACATATAATTCTTTTTTTTTTTAAATAAAATTTCTAATTTTCTTTTGAAACAATTGGTATTTTTTTAAAAGTAAGGAGATCTCGTTATATTTAAACATGAAATAAATATTATTGAAATTTATTAAAATAGTATTAAATATATAAATAAACTTAATTTTTAAAATTTTTTCTCTCTTATCTTTATTTATTATTACATACTATGTTTACTTTCTATAAATCTATTTATATATATATATATATATATATTTTTAAGTTTTTACATTTTATTTTTTTTCAATAAAACTATTTTCTACTTATACTGTGATTTTCATATACTGTTATTTTGAAAATTTTTACGATTAAACATTTTTATAAATGCTATATACATATATATTTTTATGTAAGTATTTCTAATATCTTCAAAAACTATTTTTGACTACTCATTATTTTAATGTTAAAAATTAATATTTGATTTACACAGGTATGCTAATAAAATTTTTAAAAAATGAAAAGCTTATTTTGTCTGCAAAATTTATTTCAATAAAAAATAATTTACAAATTTTTCTTCTTTTTTTTTAATTTTGAAACTTTTTAGATAAAATATTAATAAAACTTTTCAACTTCTCACAATTGTTATTTTTTCTATAATTCCCTTGAATCGAATTATGTATGCACTGCCAGTTTTTATGAGCAGCTTGACCACTAGACCGTGGTAGCTTAATGGTCAAGGTCATCCGCTCGTAGCTGGCGTATCATGAGTTTGAGCCTGGTACCGCTGAAGACCCGCCGTGCAAAGGAGGCCGATGCACGTTAAATATGTCGAGGGGTCCAATTCCTCTCGTTGGTGTGGTGTGGAAGTTAGGAGAGCTGAGGTGTCTTCCTCAAAACGTGACCATAGTTCAAAATAATGAGGACCTTCACCAATAGCGTTCGTGCAGCTTTATAGTGCGATGTAAATATATATATATATCTCTTACTTTCTTGAATAATGTTATTAACAATTTTTACATTTGTTTTAATTTAAAATTTGTTGTTTGATATTTAATTATTGGAAATGCTATTTCTACACATTTTTAAGAGGAAGAGGATGACGGAAGATGGTACATCCTTCCCTAACTGCCACACCACATTCACAATAAAGAAATAAGAGTCAAAATTAAATGCTATCATTCTTTGCATTCGTTTTTTCAAAATGTATTTATACAAATACAAAAGTAGTATTAATGTTATTCTTAAAAATGCAGCTATCTTTCCAATATAAAATTTGGGAATATTTCTAAAAAATTCTATATTCATTTTTTTTTTTCTTTTAGAAACTGTCGCAAAAAAATATACGTTCGTGTTCTATATGTTTTCTCAAATTATATTTTTAAAATTAATGGGTCTTTGTAGTTTTTATTATTTAAATACATTTAAAAAAATTTATTTCATTTTTTAGTTAATAAACTATGTTTAGTTTAAAAATAATTCATTTTTTATGAGTATTGCTGGCTGTGAAAGCTGTATAAAAATTTAAATTTGCAATATCTATCCAGTAATTGTCAATTTAATTGATATTGTCAAATTTACTTCATTATTGCATTTTTTATGTAGGAATAATTGTGCTTCAGAATGAGGAAAACTTGCCGTCAGAGTTTACTACAAGAAAGAAAGAAAGAAAGAAAATTTTTACTACCACTTTGGAACACTTATTATCAACAAGAAAATTAAATGCAAATGTTATTGAATTTCATTACTTCAACATTTTCAAATGAAGATTATAATAAAAAGGAAATATATTAATTAATGAAGATAGATATCTTGACTTTATAATTTCAGACAAAACTTTAATTTCAATCCAGATAGTAAAGAATATTTTAATTAAAGTGCAATTCAATGGTTTGTTTTTTTATATATATCAAACACAAATCCTTTCATTTTTTTAAATAGATTTATAGTGTAATTATAGCAATTTTTTGTGTATCTGAATCCAACTTATTGGGATTCCCCATTAACTTCAAATATAAGAGAATGTATTCACTATACAATTAATTCTTAGCAGTGGCGTACACACACACACAAGGGGAGGGTTTGAGAGTTCAATACCCCTCCTTAGACCAACAAGTTTTTAATTTTCGCCATCTAGCTTATGCCTTCGCGCTTAGGTCTACGTGTTTTTTTACCCCTCTCCCCCCCCCCCAAAAGAGGTATGTGCATGCCACTAATTCTTAGACTGAATTATAAAACGAGTTTAAAAGTATTATATATTTTCTTTTCAACATCGTATAAATATTCAGAAAGAATTCAATTAATCCTTTCGATAGAAAAAAAAATTAGATTTTCACGTAAAAGAAATCAAATTTATACTTTAATTTTATTTTTTTAAATGTATCGTTTATGTATTCCCTTTCCCATAAATTTCAAAAATTTTGCTAAAAAGTGAAAAGATATGTACACAATGGCGCACACAAGGGGGGGGGGGGGTGCCCCCCGCCAAAGCCCTTGAGTTTTTTTCAGTTGATGATAAGCCTATATGTATATAAGGCAAAATTTATTTAAGTACTTGTAATTACAATTTATTTTATTAATTAATGCTAGCTATTAATTCAGTAATTTATTTTTTACTATTTTTTGTTAACAAAATCAGAAGAATTAATTGGTTTTGTCTTGAGGTATGATACAAGTTGGGGAACTTTCTACAATGGACCCTTCCCCCCTTGAAAAATGTTTATATGCGCTACTGTATGTACACATTAGATTTTGCTACAAATAAGTTTTTTTTTTTAATTTACGATGTTTTTGATCTAAATAAAATATAAATTTAATTAGAAATTTTTGTTTATTTGAAAATAACTTTATTGAGGAGTGCATCAAAAAATGGGTAGAAAATATTATTGCTGTTATTAAAAAAATGCAACAGCAATATTCATTTGTTTAAGTGGGGTTTTCAAAATTAGTTAAAAGTTAATGATTTTCACACAGAAGAAAAATTTAATTGTTTGAGCTCTTTCTTAATTTTAATTATTTTGCTTGAATTCAGAGTGAAAATCCTTCGTGATTTAATCTCTTATATTATGCTTTAAGTTTATTCAATATTCTGGTATTTGAATTTTGATTGTTATTACAAAAGAAAAAAGTAATCCCTTGTATGGTAAATATCCCCTTTTACACGAGTAAAAAAAAGAACAGTTTTGCTTGTCTTTCTGTCCCCACACAATCGATGAGCTCTCTTTAAAACTGCTTGACCATTGATTTTGACCTTGCCATTTCCACACCCTACTGTTTTATATTTTCTCATTTTTGCCTGTCTCTCTTTCGAAGTAAGGCATTTTACAAACTATAAATCCAGCTACATTCTGTCAGATAAGGATTCATGTTGTCAATGCTAAAAATACTATGAAAAGCCGTTGGAGAGGGGTTAAGCAATTAGTTGCCTCTATGAACACTTTCCTTCCCCTTTGGCGGAAGAAGCCTCCCAACATCTCAAACCGGTACTGTGTTGTATTACGCAGAATTTGACCCCTTGGATAAAACGACCCTTCTCTATTGTTCAAGCAAAAGCTAATCGCTGTGAAATTTTTAATAGGACCCCTTTTTTTTCTCTGATAAGGATCTTTAGCTAACCGGTCCATCCGCTCACTGTATGCATTCTCCTTCCGACAAACAACGACCTTTGCAGCTGGCACATAATAAAATAAAAAACCATAGCCATGTCCGTTTTTTCTCTCCCCATCCCCAAAGAGAGTGTCTAAATGATTCGCTTTTGCGAGTTCTGGGTATTTTTGTTTAGATTTTCAAATGACTTAAATAAAGAATTGGCTGATCTTAAAGCTAGCCCTTCATTTAAGTGCCCATGCAAGAGTTAACAATATTTCAGTAATTCAACCAACTTCAACTGCAATTAAAGACAAAATTACAATTTATTTAGTCTGAATATCGATGTAAAAGTTAAAACAAAGTTTGCATACTTTCTATGGAAAGATATTTAAATTTATGTGTTCCATAACCCACAATTTTCTAAAAAGTATTATTGCATATTTAAAAATATCATACAAATATCAAAAACTCAGAATTGGATTTTAAAAATATATTAATACTACTAAATGCTAAAAATTATACTAACAGTGAAATTTTGAATGTGAAAAAAGAATGTTTTAGAAATCACTTTTCTCTTTACAAAACAAAAATAAACGTTTTAATCAATGCGATTTAGATCTTTTCAGAGATCATAGTCAATCTTCAAAAAATTCTAACATTAGATTTAGATTTAGTTATAGACTAGATCCAATAAAAATATGATTAATATGGTAATTTTGTGGATAGAATGCAAAAATGAGAAAACAATTTTAAATTAATATACTTAACAGACCAATCATGCATTTCTCTAAATTTGTAAAAAATAAAAACTAACTGGATTTTTTATTTCTCATACAAAGGTTTTTTTTTGTCATTATACTGTAGTTTTTACCTAAACAGTAAAATTCAATAAAATATGAATTCTTTTTTGTTTGATTATTACTGCTTAGTTAGAAATACCAGCAAAATTTCAATTTTATTAGCAAAAAAATATTTATCTATTTAAATCCTTAGTATCCCTATCCTTTTAAAAAGTAAAATCATTTTTAGGATTTAAGAAGAAAGTCAAATCTTCAAAGCCCTTATCTAGAATGAAATTTAAATATTGATTAGCATAATTAATTGGAATTTATTAACATTATATTCTATTGCTTACTATTCCGGAGTTCAATGAAATGATTTTATACTCGTTAGTACAATGTCCTGTAAAACTAA